>PVKM010041313.1:0-13160 GCA_004027735.1 Carollia perspicillata
CGTTTCTTGTTATGCTAGATAAATCCAATCAACAACGGCCATATGTTCAGAACTTTGAAATTTGTTAAAATCCGCACTTTCTGAGAGCCTCCATTGTTGGCTGTGCAGAATACATGTCTGCAAATCAAAGAATGTTCCATGGCAGACAGGGAATTTGGAGAAAAAGGACCATGGAAATGTACTGGGGCGGGGGGTGGGGGAGAAATTGTGTTCACATTTCAACGCCGTTTGGAAAGGCCTGTATACATTTTCCCCCCAGCAACAATGACCTACGTATTGGACGAATTTCTGCCATGTCTCGTCTCTTCTCAAACTTTCCCACCCTAGAGCCCAGAGATAGCTCGGCAGAAGCATACATCATTTGAATATCGGTTTGGGGCCTTTAATAAACGTGGCCGGCCGGCGGACTGCACTCTCTGCGGCAACACACTGGACTCAGTCTCCGTCAGGGAGGGGAGCGTCGCCCGAGTGTTTCGTGGCACAAAACAAAAGGCTCTGATCTCGACGGTCAAAATCGCATTATTTCGTTGTCCTCCGTGACCAGCTAGCTAGCTGTGCCTTCAGCACCGTGTGCTACCATTCCTTCTGAGAACAGCAGGAGCCGTCTTGCAGGAAGGACTGCCAGGTCCTTTCTTCCACGAAGAGGACGTGACCAAGCTCTAAAACTTGAGCGTATGTACGCCCACCACCAGCCAGAGGCCTGGCGGAAACGCCCAGTCCCGGGCTCAGCCCCAGGGTTTCCAAAACAGCAGCTCTGGGCTGGGCCCCAGGAATCTGCATTTCGAACAAACTCCCAGGGAATGATGTGGCTGCTGGTCTGGGACCCTCACTTGGAGACAACTGAGTGACACTAGAATTCTGTATGGAGAATTGGACTCTTCCTCCAAACAGGATGGCGAATAAAGCCAAAAAATTGAAAATGTGGCCCTTGTCATGTAAGAGCTGGGGGTGAGCAAAGAGACAAACTCCTGCTGCAGGGAAGTGAGTACATTGGAAGAGGAAGACAGGTCGTCTGGAAAGGCGGGAGGTTGGAGGAGAGAGAGGACCAAGTCAGTTCATATTCTAACACATTGCCTGTTTACCTCACTTAACACAGGACGGGCCACGCAGCGACATCTTCTCAGATGGTGTCCAGGGCTGATATGGGGCCAGGGTGTGAAAGTCACCCCCCAAGTGTACCGCGTAGTAGAGCATCAGTTTTACGCAACAATGTGGACAGAAACCGGTTTTTAAAGGAAGGTAGATGGAACGGAATGCAAGATGTAAATGAGTTAGACCTCGGATTTGGGTGGACCCTGTGAGCTTCACCACCAGCCCCGCCCCCACACATCAGCCCTCCCCCCACCTCACACGAAGCTTCCTTTATCAATAAGGTACACACAGAAAACTCTGAGCTCTCGAACTCCACAAAAGAAGGAAAACGAAGGCGGGGTGATTCAATTACAGAACTTGTCAAGGCTATAAAGAATGCTCTATTTGAACTATCAGCATAATTGGGGTTGAAGAATTGCAGTAATAATTGCTTAAACTTTTATCTCCTATATACATGTAAAATAAACATCAATTTCACAAATGTCAACTCCAATCTGTTAGCATAGCCACGTTAAATTAAACGCTGTCTCCTGAAAATGCCAGTGACATTGGTGAACACTGTTGCCACCATTTCAATTATGAACCAAGACTGTAATAATGTAAACCATGCTCACCACAGAGACACGTATACACACCCGCCCAGGCTGCGCTCCACCTGCATTCGTGACAGAGCGAAAACGAACTAGTTTTTCAACAGAGAGACAAGTACAAGTGCACACACAACCCAGGAGAAGCAAGCTTTCATTCCTAGAAACCTTCAGTGGATACAACATTCAAAAACTGGCACCAAACATCTCACAGAGAAATCCCAACAATGTATTTTCGCCTGGTGTTTACTCTTTTCTCAATGTAGTTAGGAACATTTTTGCAGCTGAGGGATGAGTTAACAGTCTGATGTTTCTATCAACACTTAAAACTTCAGAAAAAAGTTTAAAAATGAATGGTGTTTTAGAGTGACTCTTGAGCATCATGTTTAGCTGTACAATGTAAACCATCACGGCTCCCAAATTCATGCAGTGATATTGGGAAGGTGTTACCTCTACATTACTAAGGATTTCATGAATAATGTGAGTCAAGATTAAGCATTAATAGAAGTTATTCTTTTTGTAGTTGGGGATGTTTATCCCTGTCTTCTAGTTTTAATATATTTTATTATTCATTCTAACTAATAAGACACATAACCTCTAAGATTGGGAAGAGGAACAAGTTGATGCTGAACAGTACAGGGCAGGGCAAGAGTTGGCTCACCGATGTCTGAATGGAAAACGACACGATAATTAGTAAACGACAGCACAAGAGTAACCGCGGTGTTTCAGGCACTCACCGCTGTGGGCCTCCCTTCGCCCGGCCCTGTACCGGCAGAACTGAGAAGCAGGTGGGACTGTCGAATCTGAGAACTTCTGTACATGGAAATCCAGCAATATCTATCAGAATTCAAAATGTATTTTGCCGTAGTAATTTTGCTACAGGTATTTATCCTATTATAAATATTTTACTACAGATATTCAGCCTATTATAAACGGACGCATAGGGTACAACATGGAATGCGTACAAGGAGGTTCATTTAAAAGTAGCCAGGACAGGAAAGGATTTAGAAACATTACAGCCCATCAATCGTGGTACTAGTTAATGAGTTAGTCATTGAGAAGAAATCATATTCAACCATCAAAAAGAATAACTCTAACCTTACTAACATGAAATGATGTGTAATACAGAATACTAAAGAAGGGTCAAACTTTAGGATAATCCGTATTCGACATAGCATTTTTTTTTTGTTGTATGAGTACATAAATAAAATGCATCTAAAATCATAGCTAAATTTGGAAATATACTTAAGAGAGTTTGAGGTTCTTTTTGGAGGATATCTAGGCAGCTTAGGAACAAGCAAAGGACACTTCTTCAGTTTTATACTCTTCATAATTTTAATCTGATAACATTTACATGTTTGCATTTTTTAGAAAAATGAAGTTTAGAGAGCTGAAAGCCTCCAGTTGAACTTTCCAGATTTGCCACCCAGAGATGTGAAACACCCCTGTGACAAGAATCTGACGTCTTCTCCAGGTGCAGCATGGGGTTGAACATCGAAGATATGCAATCCCATATTGCCAAACGTCACCTTTCCTCTATTGATAATGCACTGTTTCCAATAACTGGCATCTTCTGTAGTAAACACCCCCATTTCAAACTTCTGTCTGCATCAGCTAGAAACTTCCAGCCACTATCAGACCAACTGCAAGGCCTTTCGGAATCACGGACTTTTTCACTTTCTGAAGCATGCTACTTTTGCTTTAAAAACCTCTAAAATGGACATGTCTGTGATTTTGGTTATTAACAGGTGGTGTGAGGAAATGAGTCCCGGTTGACAGGGCTAGAAACGGATGGTTTCGGGTTGCGTGCACTGAGTGAATGGCTGCAAGGCTGCTTCGGAAGTGTGCCTTTCATCGGGCCTCCTAACCCCTGGAAACTGCGGCTCTACCAGGGTGGCCGCACAATATGCCGTCCTCTGTGGGGTGTTACGAGCTGTCATTAATTAACATGTTGTAGAGCACTTGGAGATTCGGTTTGAATGGTGCTCCATCAATGCAAAGTATCAGTAAGCCACTTAGAAATCAAATTCTCACCTGCTCTGGGGACTCAGGCAAAGCCTGGAGTTCGCTGATAATGAAGTGACTCTTGTGCGTGTGTTTTTAAAGCTAGTCAGGGTAGAGTTTATTAGAGCAACATTTGCATAAGGCTGTTTGGGAGCCTAACAGAATCAGAGGGATACATGCGTACTGTCTACTCTCAGTTACTCGAGCAGATTGGTTAATTTAAG
Organism: Carollia perspicillata; assembly: GCA_004027735.1. Classification (NCBI taxonomy): domain Eukaryota; kingdom Metazoa; phylum Chordata; class Mammalia; order Chiroptera; family Phyllostomidae; genus Carollia; species Carollia perspicillata. The sequence continues at coordinate 3,908 of PVKM010041313.1, forward strand.
AATTCACTATGCCCACACGGGCCAGGGCCTCTTGACCTTTAACCCCTCCCTCCTTGGTGGAGGCCAAGAAGAGTGGGACAGAGGGAGATAAAATTTCTTGGCCAAGCACATGGACATACCGATTGGAGCATGAGGATGACACTATAGATTTCTGGTCTAGTTCTTGTATCTTAAAACAGCCTTATAGGTTACATCTTTTATTATTCTGACTATTCAATTTCATAACTTTGGTTTGAAAATTTTTAGACTCACTGACAGCCAAACAAATGTTCACTTTATTTTCTCATATGCTCTAGGCCTCTGCCGTAGTCTTTCTGGAATAGTGGCAAGTGTTGTTTTTAAGAATGTGGAGGAAAAATACTTGGGGATCCAAGGGTCCCTTGGAGTCTAGGTCACCGACCCCTAGTTCTTTTTGGGAGTACGACTCTTCCAAAAATTTTACAAGCTTCATGTCTACCTAATACCGGTTTTCATCATAGGTCCCCAACCACACTCAGAATCCTGTGTTTTTGACATAGAGGCTGCCACACTGATATTTTTTCTCTTGCCTTCTTGTCTCTCTGAATTTAATGGTCAGGAACTAGACTTTTGGGTCTCAGCAGAGCCACAACCTCTTCTGATTATTCATTTTCACACGGCTTCATTGGAATTTGATGGGGATCGCACTGACTCTGTAGAATGCTCTGGGTACTATGGATATTTTAATATTACCTCTTCCAGTCCGTTAATATGAGCTGTATTTCCATTTATCTGTCTTGTACAATTTTTTCATCGATATTTTAGAGTTCTATTTTACAGATCTGTCACCTCTTGGTTAATTTTATTCCTGAATATATTATTCTTTTGCTGCTATTGTAGATAAGATTTTTAAAATTTCTTTATCACATAGTAATTAGTATATAGAAACACAACGGATCTTGTATGTTGATTTATATCTTGCAGGTCATTGATTAGTTCTGATGGTTTTCAGATGGACCCTTTAGGAGTTTCCATCTATAAGATCATAGCATATGCAAACAAGATACAGTTTTCCTTCTTCTTTGTTTGGCCACCTTATTTAAAATTATTTACTTTTCTGGCCTCCCTGCTCTGGCTAGGACCCCAGCTCAGTAAGAGTGGCACAAGTGAGCCCCTTCGTCTTGCTCCTGATCTCAGAGGAACACCTTTCTGCTTTTGGCCACTGAGTGTGATGAAAGCTACCACTCTGTCGTGTACAGCCTTTACTATGTTGAGGTACATGCCTTCCGTACATAATTTGTGTCGAGTTGTTCTCATTAAACAAATGTCGTATTTTGCAAATGCTTTTTTGGTATCTACTGAGGCAATTAAATGATCTTAATCCTTCATTCTATTAATGTGGCCTACGAGGTCTGTCCAGAAAAAGTCCAGCCATTGTTAATAAAATGGGAATGGTTTGCATGACATTGATGTAACCTGGCCGCCATGGGGAGTGGCCTGGAATGTGCATGGCTGAACAAGGATGACTTCACTGTACTAGTCAGTGGGGGTGGTGGACATCCTTGAGTGAGCATGTGGACTGTATGGTCCTCACATTCAAAATGACTGAGTGAGGAGAGCAATGAATCTGCACCAGGTTTTGCATTAAGCTTGAACAGTCTCCATGGAAACTATTCGGATGATTCAGAAGGGTAACTTCTGCAACGGGTAACTGGTGACTGGCACCTTCGTCACGACAACATGGCTGCTCGTGCATCACATCTTGTGCAGAGACTTTTGGCAAAACATCAAATCACTCAGGTGACTCAGCCCCCTACAACCCAGATTTCGCACCCTGTGAGTTCTGGCTTTCCCCAAAACTAAAATCACCTTTGAAAGGGAAGACATTTCAGACTGTCAGTGAGATTCGGGAAAATACAACAGGGCAGCTGATGGTACTGGGAGAGCTGTGTGAGGTCCCAAGGGTGCCTACGTTGAAGGGGACTGAGGCATCATTGTCCTATGTGCGATGTTTCTTGTATCTCCTTCAATAAATGTCTCTATTTTTCTTTTTTTTAGAAAGATTTTATTTATTTATCTTTAGAGGGGAGGGGAAGGAGAGAGGGAGAGAAACATCAATGGATGGTTGCCTCTCGTGCATCCCCTGCTGGGAACTGGCCTGCAACACAGGCATGTGCCCTGACTGGGAATCGAACCACGATCCTTTGGTTCGCAGGCCTGCACTCAATCCACTGAGCTACACCAGCCAGGGCTAAATGTCTCTATTTTTCATATTACATGGCTGGAGACCTTCTGGACAGACCTCATATATCACCTGCATTGATTTGCATATATTGACCCACCCTGTGCCCGGGGATCAATCCTGGGTTGCTGGTGTGTGATCCTTTTAATGTGCTATTGAACTTGGTTTGTGCTTTGTTGTGAACTTTTTTTGGTGTCTATGGGCATCAGGAATATTGGCCTGTGACCTTCTCTTCCTGTAGCATCCTTATGTGGCTTGGACACCAGGGGAACGCTGGCCTCGTGAAATGAGGGTGGGCGTGGCCGCTCCTCTGCAGTGGTGTGGGAGGGTTTGAGGAGGAGAAGTGTTAATTCTGCTCTCACACTCTGCACAGCAGGGAGGCCAGGTGCTCGCTCCCCACGGGGTCAGCCTTCTCTGTGGCAGAAATCTCGGTGGGCCGAGAGGGTGTCTCCGGGCACTGAGCCGTGCTGCCTCAGGGGACAGGAGATGCAGATGAAGGGAAATGATTCTTCTCATCCTCTTCAGTGCCTCTCCTTGTTTTTTTTTTTTTCCTTTTTTCCCCACAACAATGTGCTCTAACTTCTCCACTGGGCTCCTGGACTCCACAAGAATACTCTCATCCACAAGCGGTTATCAAAATCAATATTGTGTGTGTGTGTGTGTGAGGCTCATTTAAAAGTGAAAACCTCCTATTGTGCCACCTTGCAGACATCACCAAAAATACCCCACTATGAAAAACACAAATGCTTAGATGTACATATATTATGGACGTAATAGCCACGGCTTTACAATTCCATGCCATTAACTGGACTGTAATTTTCGTAAGCCCTCATTTTTAACATTGCACATACATATGCTGAATTAGGCTCTAAAAATCAAATGCACGCTCATCGCTGCTGTTATGTAATTCTATATTTCTTTAAACTGGGCTAAACTGAGGTGCTTCAGAGGCTGTGACAGATATGGCGATCAATATTTAGGTGTTTTCTGGGGTCTGTCAGGTGCTGCTGTTGCATTAACAGGCAACAGCCTTGGAGGCTCTGGAAATGCGGAGCCTGGGTGCCATCCGCCCAGGACCCTGCCGTGTGACTCCCAGACAATGATGGGAGGGAGGTGCCACACTGGGTGTTGAATGATAAGAGCACCACGGCATTTATCCGTCTAAAATCTGACACCCGGCGAATTACGGGGCAGCATCGAATAACCGAGTTCCTAATGGACAGCTGAAATTCACATAATCACCCAAAACTCACATCTTCGTTTCCCTGCCACAATATGCACCTTTTCCGACCTTTGCATTTTTCTTTCCCGGCTTCCTTCTAAACCCTCCCCGGGTGCCCGGTCCTGACACGTTACCCCAGCACGGCCCTGTCACCCTTCAGTGGGACGAGTCTTCCATCCAAGCCTACGCAAACGCTTGTGGAAACTTCGCGCGATACTGACAGGCCATTTTGTTCAACTGCGCTTCTTGATAGTCCACACAGTAGTTAGTGAATCGACAGTACATTTAAATGTGTGAATCCTGAAGAACCATTGGAAAGCAGAATAGTTAGCATGGAAATAAGCGCTTAATAGGAAACTATAGTAGAAAAATATAAGAGTCAGGTATTCTATTTGTATTCAAAGTTTTTAAAAAAATATTTTGCCTAAATTCATGGAAACAAATAGCACTTTAATAAAAGGATAGTTTATTCTTATTTGCATATTTTGAAATGAGTATTTTAGATTGCTTTTTTATTTCATTTGGTTATTGGCAGAGGCACTTATATTTTATAATGGCTGAATAGTTTTTTTTTAATTTTAAACTTTATAGGTTCAAAAGTACTTGAAACTATTAAATGAATTCAAAAAGCATGTTAACATACTGTTAAGCATTTTAAATATTTTTAAATATCAAAGTTTATAGAAAATATTACCCTGATAAATGTAATTTAAAAAATTAAATTAAAAATATCAAAGCAAAACACATTAATCCATTAAGTAGGCAAGGAATTAGGAGGAGGGAAAGTAAAGAGAGAGAGGGTAGAAAGACAGAGAAACACGGCGGGGAACAGAGGAGGGAGGGGAGGGGAGGAGAGAGCAGGGGGTGGAAGGCAGAGTGGACAGAGAGAGACAGCGCACAGAGAGAGGCAGCGCCCATGGCCACTGGGATGACCTGAACACCGGCCACCAGTGAGGTAACTATGCTTTCAAAACACATCACTGATGCTGATAGACATGACATAAAACATTTAATCTCCTTACCCCCAAATTAGAAAATCTAGTATAATCTGACTCCTGCCCATTTTCCAGCCTCAATGCCTGGGGCCTTCCCATACAGACCCTCAGCTCTCCCACCACACCCTATTGGTTGTGTGGTGATACAACTGATGACTGTCCCCGCCTTCCTCAGGCCCCCGCGCACACGCCCACTGGTCTTCCCTCTTCCTTCCTCTCTCCCTTCCTTTTCCAAACTCCCTTCTGAGTCCTTGAGTCCTACAGTTGTTCTTCGGTATCTACCCCCATCTTGATTTCTCCATCAAGGGCTCTCTGGTCTGGGCTGCTCTTTGGGAAAGGTTGGGCTCCCTCGCCCAGGGCTTGCTTAGCAACCTGCGAAGGTCTCTCCCCTCACACACCCTTCCATTGCGCTGTTCACACTCTGCGAGCTTCGTGAGTATTGGAACTAAATCCTAGCCGTCACCGTACCCTCAGCGGTGTGTACACTTCTAAACTCTCAGGGCTTTAAATGCTTATTATTTTGATAAGTAGTTGATATTAATTATTATAAGATTGAGTGAATGAGGAGTAAAATCCTCTTTAAATAAATTCATATAAAATAATGGAATAATTATTTTCAATTGAATAATTGAATAAATAATTCTTCAATTAATTTATATTGGTCAAATTTGCTCAATAATTCCCAACACTGTCTTACAATGTGCTGATTATAGACCTTTCTAATTATTGCCAAATGAAGTCTCCGCGAGGCAGGGAGAACACTGCGGATAAGAAGTCTGCGGAGTTCACCAAGTTCAAAAACATGCCGATTCCGTACAAAATAAGGCCCATGGAGCTCGGGGTGCTGTGGCTGCTGAGCTAGCAGGAGCACTTGATAATTAATCCGAGCTTTGGGGAATTGCAGAGGTTGGCCAACGTTTTACATGTTAAATCTGTTATTTGAAGGGGTATTCCTGAGTAGAGGTCATCCTGTTGGAGAAAAATAAAATAAAAGATGCTTGAGCTTAACTTATGCCCTTTATTTGGTCAAATAAGCAAAACAAATATTTGGGGCAGTCTAGCGGGACCTCAGATAAAGCTTGAGAGTGTCAGCAAAGACAGTGTAAGACGTTTCTGTATCATGATTTGCTTCTGCATGAATTAGCTGGTGGCTATCAATCAATTTTTAAATTTCTTACGTTATATATTAGTTGGTTTTCGAATACTAACCCAGGATTCAATGTAAGGAAAGGGTTTGTTTGGTGCCATCTGTCTTAGAAATGTGGCGGCCCTGTGGACATTGAGTGGAAGCTACAGTCGCTCTTTCTGCAAACCAGCACAGAGCAGGAAGTGATATGCAAAATACACTGGATAGGCAGATGAGCCGAAGTCATTCGTCTGGACACCTGAAACCAGGGCGCTGGAAAACCTGGAGGGATTTTAGAGAGGCACAGCAAAAATGACTTGGGGAAGCAGAAGTGATTTATAAATTAAATGAAATCCTTAAATATGTATGGCCTGGGTGGAAGACACCTAAAACTGTGGTCCCCTATTATAAATATTTGAGAGGCATGAACATTAACAAGCAAAGGAAAAATCACCGTGGCCATGAAATGAAATGTAAACCATTTAACGATAAAACCACTGAATTTAAACAAAAGCTAGGGAAAGTTGGAGCAGATAACAGTCCTTCAGAGTAACTTACAAGAATCTCTGGAGGGTAGAATAATGTGCATCAAACATTAGAAAGATTAATAATGCATAATTCTAATTTAACATAGAATTGAAAAATGATAGTTACTTGGTTCTGAAAGGGACTTTGAAGGTTATCTTTTCAATGCCGAATCCAGTGCTTAATGTCTACCTACGTAGCTTGAAAACCTCCAAAGATGAAAAGATATCCTATGATTTGTACTTATAAGCAGGAGTGGGGGTCTCTGATTACCAGTAATTACTCCCAATCTACCGCCAGCAATAACATATGAACAACAGACACATAGACAAGTGGTTACAACACAGTGAGAAAACCCGCACTGGCCTCTCGGGGTGTGAGACCTCCCCTGATCTCTGCACCCCTGCCCGAAACACACGCAGAGACAGAGACAGAGGGGCGCCTGAGACTTCCCTAGCAGCTCTGTGCTTGCTTCCCCCGGGGCCCTTCCCACACTGCGTGGTGGCTCCTGCTCACCTTGGCAGCGCGCCCCTCTGAACTGAACGCTCTTGGCAGACGGTGTTTTCACCATTTTACTTGTCGCACCTGACATAAAGCCCGGCCGACCATCAGTTAATAAATATGTCTACCCTGCACAGATAAGAGCTCGGGAAGTGGAGCCCATTGGAAATTACAGTACGCAATCGCAGGAAGAGTGTGAAGAAAATATTAGGGCTTGTACAGATTTGTGGGCGAAGTTCAACTCCGGATGCTTAGAAGTGCATGATTAAGGGCATTTCACGTGAAATCTTCACAACAAAGACCGTCAGATGTTGTCCGTTTAACATAAAAATATCTCTGGATTTTTTATGACATTTTCTATCTTTAGCTGCCATTAGCCTGGATAACCATGTAAACCTTAGATAGTTCTTTAATATTTAAATGAATAGAAGCATAAATGTAAACATGATTTGTTTTCTGAGGATACAGGAGGATTCATTCTCCTTAATTATCTAAAATGTAGTAGGCACGATGAGAAATGGAAGTTTGGAAGAATATGGCCATGTCCCACACTACCTCCCTCCTCCTTAGAAATGAGAATGAGAAGGATTAATGTAAGTAGCTAACAACTTATGCTAATACTAATTATTTAGTACATTACATCATTTAACTATTGCATGCAGGAGACTCTCCTCCCTTCTAACACACACACACATACCGGAGAAGAAGAGAAAATCGTCCAGCTGGTCCAGGAGGAAGCCCACCCAAAGGACCTCAGCGGGGAGCCTCTCGCGGGTCCTGGGGAGCGGATGCTGGATGCTGGGCTCCAGCAGGCATCCCTTTGCCGAGGTCCTCCTGCGGTCTCCCTGTGGACATTAGCCACGCTCAGTGCCTTCTCCACAGACCCCAGCAAGAATAAAGGAATACCTGTTGCGATGGTGGAATGCACCCTGAGCAAGGTAAGTGCGTTAAGAAGAAAGATAAATCAGGTCAGGAGCAAGAAATTAAGAGAATTGGGAGGATAATTTCATCAATGATGGGCAACGACCATGATGCATGTTTGGGATCCATATGAGAAAGAAATTTCTAATCCTCAGAGCTTACTCAAGATGAAATAGTTTCAGACAGTGACAGGACGTGCCTGGCAGAAGCTAACGGGCCACCTGTTGGGGCTGTCGTGGGGGGAGACGCTCACTGAGGGGGTCACGCTGCATCCTGAGGTTCTGCAAGTCCGCGAGATGGACCCCGAAGAACTATTACACGACCGTGTGTACTCAACAGATATATATCTGTCGGCACTTAATTTTAAACCAACCGTTAACTGCACCTAAGCATTTAATTTGTCTCAGAATGTCGAAGAAAATGGTCATAAAAAAGGAAACAGAAAATCCCCTTATGTCCATGGATGGGCTGCTTAACGGGTTTCAAATCGTGCCCTTTGGATTCTTGGGAAGAGAGGGGAAGCTTGGGGCGGCCGCAGCGGCAGCCTTGAGGCCGGAAGAAGGGAAGGACGGAAAAGGTGAGGCTTCCGGTTCCAGAGTCCGACACCAGGGCAGCTTGGCCCCTGTCTCTTTGTGTGCGGAACTGCTGATCAGTGGGCACGCTTTACGTAAGAGAATTCAGGACGCAGCAATTTTGATCAGAAGCAACACAGTTCATTCAAGAGTAAAACAATGTCTGGCTAAATTGGCATTTATAAAAATAATAGCAAGTAACAGAATAGTGCAGGCCCTTCATGAAAGTTACAGAAAGAAAATAGTTCTCCCTCAGGAAGTTTAAATATGTTATTTGTGATCATTTCAATAATCGACATTTTGGTCCAGTAGATGGTATGGATCATAGGAATTTTGTAATTATGTGTTTCGTTCATCAATATATTCTCTAGAAAAATGTTTGGTATGGAGTCAGTGATCATTCAAGTTTACTGAACTAACCAGCCACCTAGGTAGCATGAAATTATTATTGAGAGCAGGGGAGGTGGCCACCAAGTAAGTGGGGACACTACTATTCACATCCCTTGATTGCCAACAGTAAGTTGGCTGGTGTAACCCGGCCCACTCCAGAGATGCTTCACATTCAAACTCTAATTGGGTTTGGGGTCAAGGCAGGAGGGTGTATCAGTTTCCTACTGGAACAAATCACTACAGATTGAGGGCCTTACAGCAATACAAAGATAGTATCTTACAGTTCTGAAGTCTGAAATGGATCTCACCTAGCCAGGATCAAGTCGTCCCCAATGCCACCTTCCTTCCTGGAGCGCCTGGGGGAACACCTGTCCTTTCCAGCTGCCCGAGTTGTCCAGGCCCTGCCCTCCCTGCTCTGACAGCCACCAGCGCTCATCAAGTCCTCCCCCGCCTCACCACGGGGACACCTACTCTCTGCCGCTCTCCTAAGCACAGTCTGGCTACACTGGGCCCATCCAGATTATCCAGGACAATTTTAATTAATAGTTACTTTAACATCAGTTAATGAGCCACCTGAATTCCCCTTTGCCACACGACGTGACGCATTCACAGGTTCCAGGAATTAGGGCATGGATAACGTTGCGTGGAGTCATTATTCTGCCTAATGTGGAGTCTCCCTAATTAGAGTTTTGTCTTTGAACTTGGAGGTCCCTGTCCTGCAAGCCCTGAGAATCATGAAGAGTGAAGTTCAGTTTCACTGGATTTGCTAAATGCCTTTAAGGCTAAAACTGGCTTCTGAGC
>PVKM010041314.1:0-13170 GCA_004027735.1 Carollia perspicillata
TTTTTCACTCAACCCTGCCCTGTGTTCAGTGAGGATTGTGCTTTGCTTTGCACTACGTATAATTTTCATGCACATTGCAACTCATCCTACTCCCAAGTCTTCTGATTGTACAATTTGGAAGAAAAACATGAGAAATCAGCTTTCCATAATCTTGCAAAGAGTTTGTTAAGACTCTACAGCAACATATGTGAAACAGATTATGTTGTCAAAGCCACTAAGGAAGTATGAATAATCACTTTATAATTGTTCCTTAGCCTGAATCTGTTAAATAACTGCTTCTACATTTACAGCATTTCTATGTTATTTGTGAAGAATGTATCTCTAACATGAAAGAACTCTGGAGACTTTCTCATCCTTGTTATCTACTATAGTATTACTGTGTATAATGGTAATTATATTGATGTAGTTCTTCATCATTTAAAAACATCTTGTCTAATTTCTGTAACAATTTCATGAGGTAGTCCCTTCACTTTAAATTTGGGGAAATGGAGACACTGACATTCTGATCAGTTTCTCTAGCTCCCATATCCTCTGAGTGACCAAACAGAAATGTGAGCCCAATTGTGAGTTCCCATGGTTGTTTCCATGCATCTATACTAAAAATATAAGATGACCTATGCAGAGGAAATTTCATAGATTTTTGACTGCAAAGAAACATTGCTATGAATGTATTATTAATACCAAAAGCAATGAGACATTGGTAAGATGCCTTACTTTTTAACTGCATTAAACATTATCATTAAACACATTAGAAACATTGTCTTTAAAAAGGTATTTACACTGACTGATAGAAATTCAGAACATGATTTTGAAAAGTGTTTATCCAAATACAGCTAACCTTCATTTGAGGTTGGAACTCATTGGTTGGAATCATTGACTGATATTGAAAATAATTTTTTTAAAAATGAAGACTAAAATGAGACACAAAACTGACTTCATATTTTACAACCTACAAGTTTTTTATTTCATTCTTCTGTGACTATTCACTGAAAAGTAATCCCTTAAATTAAACTACAATTTTAAGTTAAGAAAAAGTATTGAAAATAAGTATTTACTCTAAGAATATATTTTTAATCTAATGTAAAGACTAAAAAGGTTGTTCTGCCTTTGCATTTGTTGGCAGACCGGCCACTCACAGAAAAGAAGAGCAAGAATTTAGCCACTGTTCTTACATGATGTAAAGAGGTTAAGAAATTACATGTAAGTATGAGGACTTCTATTCTCATTCATTCACTTACTGATGTCAGAGGCACTTGTTACAAGATTGAGGCTGTGCTATGACCTTCCCTGCCCATGTGCAGCCTCTTTGCCGACAGTGCCAGCAATTTTTTAGGCTCCACAGACAGCTTCTGAGTAATCCCAGTAGGCATGTAGATACTTCTTCACCAGGAAGAATCTAGAAACTGCAACACTGGGCTTAACCAAAGTATCAGATCTGCAGCATTAAGAGCAGGAACTTCCCCACAGCACTCACAATGTGCTTCGCATATAAAAGTGCCCTGTCGGAAGGTAGAGGCACTTCAGAAAGTCACCTCCTACTTGCAGGTTAGGAGAAATACTAACCTGCCTCCTCTTACCAGTGCCCCAGTGCTCCCACTTGTTCATATGTCTCATATCCTGAGGAAATATTTCCCCACATCTGGAGGTATAACCATCACTACAGGCCATTCATGTTAACAGTTTGCTGTGCTAGGCATGGTTCTAAACATTTTACACACCTTACTATCCTCACAGAGATACTCTAAGACACATATTACACCATGATCAAAGGTGAGAAAGCAAGACAAAATACAGATTAAGTAATAAGCTCAAGACTGACCAAGTGGGGAGATAGGATTTCAACACAAAAAATGTAGCCTCCACACCCTGTGTTTCTGATCTTCTGTTATAGAAATGAAGCATCATTAAAAGTGAAAAGGTCTGGAATGATTTATAAATATAAAATAACCATTGGCTATCCATTGTTGTATAACAAGTTACTACAAATGTGTGGCTGAAAACAACACACATTCATTATATCAGCATTTCTGTGGGTCAAAAATCCAGGGATGGAGGAGCTGGATGCTTTGCTCTAGAGTCTCCTGAAAGCTGCAGTGAGGTGTTGACCTGGCTGGGTCTGCTATGAAGGCTCAGCTGGGAACAGCCTGTATACCACACACTGCTTCTTGGCAGGATTCAGTTCCATGTAGTTTGTTAAATGGAGGGCCCCAGTACCCAGCTGGCTCATGACCAGAGTCCATCCCTAATTCCCTGTCACTTAGACCTCTCCAATATGACTACTTACCCTACCAAAGGATGTAAGCCAAGAGGCAATAGAGAGACACTACTAGAGACTCGGAAGTTGCAATCTGACATAGTCCAATCATGGAAGTGAGGTCTTCTTACCTTTGCCACATTCTCTGGATGGAAGCAAGTCAAAGGTTCCACTCAAGAAAGGCCATGCCATGAACGCATGGATACTGCAGGTCTCATCAGGATCCATTTCCTTCTGTCTGCGACAATGACCAAGCTCTGCCCTTTGTGGGTGAATATACTGAGGACTAATAAGTGAAGGTAATGAACATCCAGTTAATTAATCCCAAATATTAGATGACCTATGTCTCTTTATTTTAGGGTTGATTTTTTTGATAATGTAATGGGTTACTCCATCCAATCTAACAAAATCTTGTTGGAGATCAAATTTTTATGTAAAAACTATGTGACTAAGGTAATAGTAATACATTCTTAAATTTAGGACACACAGATATCTGATTCTGCCACCACATAGCGGCTCTGTTTTTTTCCCATTGCAGACAGTTTTAAAAGGTGATTATCCTCAAATAGCATGTTTCTGTCTTGTCTCATTGGTCATGAGAAGTCATTTCCATTAACTTGAGGTGAACTTTATGGTGTGTCCCTTACCAAAACCATTTAATTTTTAGAACACCATCTAAATATGAGCATATGTAAACGCACCTATAGTGGCATTGCCTTACTTTTTAGCTTCAAAAAAATACAATCCTGACTTCAGGAAAAAGAGAATTCTGTGTACATTAGCTTCTCATGATATAATATGTTAGTCCATTATTACTGTTCTAATTCCATACAAAGAAAATAGAAAGAATTAGATTTATTGCAACATTAAAGACTTAAAAATTACAAACAATTTATTATAGATGTGTCAGTTGAACAGGACTCCAAAATATGTGACCTAAGAAGGATTGCATGAATTTACCACAGAGATGGGAAAGCGCTATCAGGATAGTCTGCCCGAGATCTGACATGTCAGTCACCCTCCAGAACTGAAGGCTCAGGCTCATTTTTATTAATGACCTTGTTATTTGAAATGGGAAAAAATCGCATAGACTTTCTAGGCTCAAAATAGGGATGCAGAGAGGGGAATATTTATGGATTAATGTGTCCTTCTGGCTTATAAAAGCACAATAACCAATCCAGTTAAAAGGAGCAGCAAGAGCCATTGTCCTCCACTTGTGATAAACAAATCTGCTTCTTTTAAGCTCATCTACCAGGGCTCAGATTAAAACAAATATGACCCAATTTTTGGCAGGCTTGGTCCAATTTATTTTCAGATTATGAGAGCAGCTCCACCTGTTATAGATCTGCCAGAGAAACCCTGCTGATAGTTTTTAACCACAATCTACCATAAACATCACCCAACATATGGTACAAAGATGGAAATGTTTCAAAGAAAAGAGGATGTGTAGAAACGCAGGGTGAGGAGAAAAGCAGAGGACTCGTTTTGAATACAGTCTGTGTATTTCAGATATTTTTCTCAGTTCTGGGTAAGAGGTGGGAAAGTGAATTGCTTCCACTCTAGGTGTTCTCTGTGGTCTGTGCCTTCATACTCACAACAAGAGTCAAAGCACGGGGAGCACTGAGGAATTACTGAGAAGTGGAACCCAATAGCACCCCACAGCCTGGTTTAATAAACAGATAAACTGATATTCTAATCAGTTTCCAAGCATAAGAAGAAAGTTGAAGTGGCTGTATTTATTTATTTATTTACTTTTGATTTGCGAAATTTTATTATCCTCATTTATGTTCAGTTTGTTGGTTTGGGGCTTACAGGAACAAGTATGAAAGACACATGGACAAAAACTAGAGGGGGTGGAAATGGGAGGGAGGGGAAGGGCTGGATGGGTGGGCTGGGATGGGAGTAAAAGACAGAAAACTGTACTTGAACAATAATTAAAATAAAAAATTATAAATTATAAAATGAAGTGGCTTGATTTTAGTATGAACTCATACATTGAAATATTCAGAATAATGGCCTCTGAACTATGGCATTATAAATCATTTACTGTTTACCTCCCCCAGAACTTAATGAATGCCTACTGTTTGCCAATCACTGGTTTGGCAATAGGCTTAAAAGTCAGCGGGAGAAACTTAGTCTCTGATAGGCAATAAAAAATAAGCAATAAGAATATAAACTCTATGATAAGGATTCTGTGCATGTGTGTGCACATACATACACATTCATATAAATAGAAGGAGAAATCTTACATGTGTATAAAAACAAGCTTAAAACCCATTAAAACACTTCTGTCTTTCAGCTATTTCAGTCACCTGTTTTAGGAAGTCACACCTCAGTGCTACTTCTCAGACCCACCTGATGCCTCCGTGCCTCTCTCTTATGTCCTGGAGTCCATAAGACACTTTTCTTTGTCCCCACGTCTACCCTCACCCCCAATGTCACTACCAATTTGACCTTGGGTGTGGATCTCCTGAAGAATCACTCCACCGTAGGGTGTTTCTACTATTTTTCTCCATAAAGAGAAGCACTTACATTGGGATAACACAACAATTACAACAGGTAACAACCACAATAACAAAGAACATGGAGACACTCTGAGGCATTTTTATGTTCTAAATGCATCACATCTTACTCCCAAAGCACTTCCATTGCATTGTCTGTATACTGGATCAGGCTTAAATATCCATCTGCTCCACCAGACACTTTAAACATTAAGTTCTACTTCTAAGAATTTATTGTAACCCAATAATAATATAAATATGAGCAATGGTTTTTACATGGGTATGGATCTTACCAGCAACCAGCTCAAGTGGGCAGAGTATGTTTTTGTAATACTGAATGGAATATGCCTTAACCTCCAATCCTCCTGTCTTGTAGACTTTGATTTCAATTAACTCAGAGAAACCCAAATCAATGTATGGTTATCTATACTTTGGAATGTCTATCCCTCCTCACTTCTCCTTGGGTATATATACTACTTCTGTCCCTGAAATGCCTTCCTTTCTTTAACCAGCTCCTAATTATTTTATTCCATTCCTGGATGGAAAATTTTATGGCCAGTTTTATTAGACATTTGGCCCATTGTTTTTGTTTGTTTATAACAATACTCTGACATTGAGAATTTAAAATCAGGATTTTTTGAGGCTCAACTCCTTTTCTTTCTACCTATTATCTCTTCTGGGAATTTTGGAATTCAACTCTGAAATTCAAATGATTAATATTGATCCTTTTCTCTTTTGTTGTTCCACTGTGGATTCCATCCCTACATCTGCAGACTGAAACAGGGTCAAAGCAAGGAAGCCAACAAAACTTCAATAATTAATGAAAACACATTGGTTAATGTCCAAATATTAGCCCTAAGCAAATATTGTTTAGAATGTAAGCGATGTAAATCCCACAGACAGGGAATAGCTGAGTGAATTATGAGACAAACTGAAAAAGGAACACCTTGCTGTGCTTAAAAATTGTTGTGGAAGCCAATTTTCTGAGTTTAGAAATGCTCATTACAAATCACTAATTAAAAAGCAGTTAACAACTGAATACACCAATGGATTATAATAATGGAAGTGCATTGATAGCATTTATATTTGGGTTTTGTTTTGTTGATTACTTGGAATTTCTTCTTTGAATATTTCCTTTTTTCCAAGTGAGGTGTAGTTATTTTACAATTTTACTCATTAGACACACCACACATTTCTACCTCATCATCTTGTCCTATAGAAAACTAATATTGTTAGTATTCTTTTGGAATTGCAGTATTACATTTCCAGGGAGCTGGGAAGACTTCTTAGTTGGTATCTGGAATTTCCAAGAAAGGCACAGGGTAGAAAAGAAATGCTATTTTTTCATTAAAAAATAATACTGTTTGTGAAGAATCTAAGAAAGAAAAATCAACAGGAAATCAAAGCAATAAAGGTTTCACAATTATATAAAGGTGAGTTTGCCCTTTTACTATTTTGGACCTATCTTTACATTTTCCAGCTCAACATTTCTGCACATCATCACTTCTGTATTTAGTTTAACCATGTAATTATGAAATATATTTTGGTACAGAAAGCATTCACTCTGATTTGTCATGCTTTGTAATGTGGTGCATTTTAAATCACATCTCTCCAATGCTAGATTTCTCTTTGTTTCACCTGAAGCTAGAATTATGGTTAGCTAGAATAGAGTAGCTAGCTTATCATTCAGCAGCGTATATTACTAAAAGTAACCTCACTGAAGATTGCATATTGGATTTAAATTAATACTCAAGTAAATGAAAATATAGCTAATATGGGAGGTAAGACTAGGCCAATATCACCTGGCTGACAGCTCATATCTTATTCCACATGCCTTCTCAGTGGACAGAGTTACTTTCTGAGTTAGGGAACAGAGGATAGGAAGTGTGCGTGTGCATGTATGTTTAATTTCTCTTGTTACTGGATTCTTTCATCTTACATACACCATTATGACCTTTTGAGTTATTCTACAACAGTACATCTTCCTTGTCCTTTTCAGTGACCACAGGTCATTTCATTATCTAAATGGACGGGGGTTATTTTTGTCCCCTATTGAAAGGTGTTTTGTGGTTTCCATTTCACAACAAAAATCTTTGTTTCTGAGCCCACTCTGGCTTAAGTTTTTTTAATCAGATGTTGCATTCCCCTACAAAATCTCTCTTCCATACTTTATACCTTCAGAGGAATGTGTTCAGAAGGCAATGGGAGGAGAGAAACAGGAGACTGAAAGACTAGACAAACACTTCCAGGGAGTTTTTCTGAAAGGGGGACAGAAAATCAGTGTAGAAGCTGGAAAGTAATTTGAGGACACTATATTCTCCCCTTAAAATGGTCAAAATTACACGACGTGTGTGCAGAAGGAAATGATCCAATAAGAGAGGAAAACTGGTGATAGCAGGTAGAGGAGGAAAATTCCTAGAATGATTTCCTTGAGCACATTAGACAGTATAGAGTGTAAGATACCAGGTAGAAGCTGGATTTTGTTAAAAGTAGAGTTCCAAAGGCACACAAAAGAATGCAGACCTTGCAGAGGTAGTTCAATGGATAGACATAATGATGAATATGTCTGATGAATAATTTCATAATGATGAATATGAAATTATCTTCTAATTTCTTCTATTTCTTCAGTGACATAGAAAGATGCTCTGAGAATGCATAGAACAAAAAGGAGGATAGAAGTTTGAAGTAAGAGGTGGTCTAGGAGATGAGGGGGATGAGCTAGGGAAAGCTAAGTCCCACTAGACAGCCCACAGAACCCATGTGTGTTATCAGAGAGGTAGGGAAAGTGGTCAACTCATATACTACTGGGATCCAAAATGGAACGATGTTTTGGAGTTAAATTTGACAATATATATTTAATTTAAATTGCCGTATTATCTGATCCACTTCAAAAATCCATCCAACATAAACACTCTCAGAAGCACCCAAAAGGAGCATGGGTAACAGTGTGTGTTGCTGTATTGTGTGGGGTAAACAACCTGCAGACAGCACTGATGCTCATTACTGGGGCATTGATTAGATGAATAATGGTACATGTATGAATCTCATCCAGTGCAACCTTAAAAGATAATAAGGCAGATCATTATACCATAACATGAAATGGTATCCATAATTTATTACTAAGTAAAACAACACAGTGTACCAAAGTACGAGGTGTACAGTCAAATATCTTATGGAATGTTAAAAAAATACACATACTCATGGATCTATATAAATTGTACCCAAAGATACATATAAAACCTGGTAAGGGTCATTGCCTCTGTGAGATTAGAGATAATTATAAGAGGATGACCTACATTTGACAACAAAGTAGGGATATTACCCCTTATCTGAGGTTTTGCTTTCCACAGTTCCAGTTACCTTCAAATTCCAGAAATAAATAATTCATGAGTTTTAGATTGTGCCCCATTCTAAGTTTCTTAATGAAATTTCATGTCATCCTGCTTTGTCCCACCAGGGTGTCACTCACCCCTTGGTACAGCAAATTCCTTCTGTATACACAGTGTGGTTAGATATTTTAAGAGAGAGAAAGAGATAACACATTCATATACATTTTATTAAAATATTTTGTTATAGTTTATATTTTATTAATAGTTATTGTTGTTCATCTCTAACTGTGCCTAATTTATAAATTCAACTTTATCGTGGGTATATATTTATAGGGAAAACCATACAGGGTTCATTATTATCTGTTGCTTCAATCATCCATTGGGGGGTCTTTGAATGTACCTTGGAGGTAAGTGGGGATTACTGTACTAGTAAAGTAGGTGAAAAACAATAGCTCACAGCTTTATATGTAATGGTGACATGCTTGGTCTCCATTCTCACAACCATGGGTGTCAGTTTTTACTCTTCAGGCTTGCTATGGTGAAAAAGCTGGAAAAACACTGGAGTGACACAACAGGTGGCTGATGAATGGATCAAGAAGTCTCCTGTGCCACCAGTAAGAATTTCAACATCCAGCAAGATTATGTGCTCTAATGCCATCAATGTTACTTTCCTCCTAGCATCTCAGTTTGTTTACTTATTATTAGCTCTAGTATTATGTCTTTTTTACTATTGAGTTAATTTTAGAGCAGTTTTAGGTTCACAGGAAAATTAAGAGTGTGGTATAGAGTTCCCATATGTCCCCATAAATACATACACAGACTCTCTTACCCCATTATCATCAACTCCCATCAGATGGTACACTTGCTACAATTGATGAACCAACATTGACACACCATTATCACTCAAAGTCCATAGCTTACATTAGGCTTCACTCTTGGTGTTGTACATTCTATGGTTCTGGATAAATGTATAATGATGTATACCTACCATTATAGTATCACATAGAGTTGCTTCACTGCCCTAAAAATCCTCTGTCTCCACCTATTCATCCCTCCCTCCTCCATCCCCTGACAACCACTCATCTTTTTATTCACATCATAGTGTTGTCTTTTCCAGAATGTCATACAGTGGAATCAGACAGTGTTTCAACTTTTCAGATTGGCTTCTTTCACTTAGTAATGTGCATTTCAGTTTCCTCCATGTCTTTTCAAGGCTTGATAACTCTTTTTTATAGATAAATAATATTCTATTATCTGGTTATATGTTTTTTAATTTTTGTTTTTATATAAGGAACCAAATTCAAATATAGTGTCATACAAGCTTACAAGTATATAAAAATGAAGAATAAAAGAATAATTATTTTAAAGTCACCTAAAACAGGCAAAGAAACAACACCAAATCAAAATGAAAGGAGGAATCACCAGAAACAGTGCTAAATGAAATTGAGGCAAGTAATCTATCAAACGTAGAATTCAAAATAATGACTATAAGTATGCTCAAAGAACTCAGTGAGAACTATAAGGAACTTTATGGGAGCTACAAGGAACTTAGTGGCAACTACACCATCATGAAAAAAGACATAGAAACTATGAATAAGAGCCACTAGGAAATGAATAATACAATATATGAAATGAACAATATGCTAGGAGGTATCAGGAGCAGGCTACATGAAGCAGAAGGTTGAAACAGCTAGTTGAAAGACAAGGTAGAAAAAAAACAGTCAAAACAGCAAAACAAAATAACACTGAAAAAGAATGAAGATAGTTTAAAGGTGCTGCAGGACAACATGAAATGTAATTAATATTTGCATCATGGGATACCAGAAGGAAAAGAAAAGTAGCAAGCAATAGAAAACATTTTTGAAAAAGTAATGACAGAAAACTTCCCTAACTTGCTGAAGAAAAAGTCATTCAAGAACAAGATGCACGGGGAGTTTCAAACAAGATGAATCCAAAGAGGCCCACTTCAAGACACATCATAATGAAAATGATAAAATTTAAGACAAAGAATATTACAGGCAGCAAGGGGAAAAAATCTACTAACATACAACAGAGACCTGATAAGGCTTTTATCAGCTGATTTCTCAACAGAAACACTTCAAGCCAGAAAGGAATGGCATGAAATATTCCAAGTAATGGAAAGCAAAGGCCTGCAACAAAAACTACTCTACCCAGCAAGGCTCTCATTTAAATTGGAAGGCAAATTATAGAGCCTCCCAGACAAAAAAGTAAAAGGCTAAAAGAGTACATCTCCACCAAACAAGCATTGGAAGAAATGCTAAAGGTACTGAGTTAAGAAGATGAAGGAAAAGAGAAAGAGAGAGAAACACAAGTACAAAGGGAAAAAATGGAAATGAATAATACCTATCAATAATAACCTTAAATGTAAATGGATTGAATGGTTCAATCAAAAGACATAGGGTAGCTGAATGGATAAGAAAACATGACCCATGTATATCTCTATGACACCCACATCAAAACAAAAGATCTACACAGGCTGAAAGTGAAAAGGTGGGAAAAATTCCAAACACACAGAAGTAAAAAAAGGCTGGGGTAGCAATACTTACATCAGACAAATATAATTCAAAACAAAGGCCATAATAAGAGACAAAGAAAGTCACTACATAATACTTAAGGGAGTAATCCAATAAGAGGATATAACCCTTGTAAATATATATGCACCCAACATGGGAGAACCTAAATATATAAGGAAGATCTTGGAGGACTTCAAAAATGAGATTGACAGCAATATAGTCAATTTAGAGAATTTTGACACCCACTGTCAACAATGGATAGATCTTTCAAAGAATCAACAAGGATATTGTGGCATTGAGTGACTTTAGACCAAATAGACTTAACTGATATTTACAGAACATTTCACCCCAAAGAAGAAAAATATATATTATTCTCAAATGTACATGGATCATTTTTAAAGATAGACCACATGGTAGGACACAGAACAAACCTCAACAAATTCAAGGAAATTGAAATTATAAGAAGCATCTTCTTGGATCACAATGGCTTGAAACTAGAAACCAACCCCAAGGAAAAAACTTAATAACTGTCAATTTCATGGAGACTGAATAACATGCTATTAAATAATGAGTGAGTTAACAATGAGATCAAGGAAGAAATCGAAAAGTAGAAAGAAATGAAAATGAACACACAACAACCTAAAACCTATGGGACAAAGTGAAGGCAGTCCTGAGAGGGAAGTGCATAGCAATACAGGCCTACCTAAAGAAGATAGAAAAACCTTACATTAACAATCTAACACTACATCTACAAGAACTAGAGGAACAACAAACAAAGCCCAGAGCAAATAGAAGGAAAAAATAATAATCAAGATCAGAGCAAAATTAAATGAAACAGAGACTAAAAAAACTATTCAAAGGATAAAAGAATCCAGGAGTTAATTCTTTGAAAAGATGAACAAAATTTACAAACTCTTAACCAGACTCATCAAGAAAAATAAATAAAATACATTAAAATAAATAAATAAATGCAGAAATGAAAGAGGAGAAATTACAATTGATGCCACAGAAATACAAAGGATTGTAAGAAATACTATAAACAACTATATGCCAAGGAATTAGACAACCTGAGCAAAATAAATAAATTTCTAAAACAATATAATCTTCCAAAACTGAATCAAGAAGAAGCAGAAAGTCTGAATAGACACATAACAACTAGTGGAATTAAAGCAGTAATCAAAAAACTCCCAGCATACAAAAGCCCTGTACCAGAAAGTTTCACAGTCAAATTTTACCAAATATTCAAAGAACTAACTCCTATCTTTCTCTAACTATTCCACAAAAAATAAGAAGAGGGAAAACTCCCAAACTCTTTCTATGAGACTAGTATTACCCTAATTCCAAAACCAGGTAAAGACATATCAAAAAAAGAAACTACAGGCCAATATTGCTGATGAACATATATGCTACTATACTCAACAAAATATTGGCAATCCAGATCCAGCAATACATTTAAAAGATCTTAAAGAATGGTGATGTGGGATTCATTCCAGGGATGCAAGGATGGTGCAATATTCACAAATCAATAAATGTAACACACAACATAAACAAAATGAAGGACAAAACTCACATTATCATATCAATAGATGCAGAGAAAGAATTTGATAAAATACAGCATCCATTTATGATAAAAATATTCAGCAAAGTGGGAATTGAGGGAGCATACCTCAACATAATAAAGGCCATATAGGAGAAACCTACTGCCAATATCATACTCAATGGACAAAAACTAAAAGCTTTCCCCTTAAGATCAGGAACAAGACAAGGGTATCTGCTTTCACCTCTCTTATTTAACATAGGACTGGAAGTTCTAGCCATAGTGATCAAACAAGAAAAAAAAAATCCAAATTGGAAAGGAGAAAGTAAAACTGCCATTATTCATAGATGACATGACGGTGTACATAGAAAACCCTATAGTCTCGACTAAAAATCTACTCAATCTAATGAATGAATTTGGCAAAATAGCGGGATACAAAGTCAATATTCAGAAATCAATGACATTTTTGTACATCAACCAAGAACTAACAGAAAAAGAAACTAGGAAAAAGTCCCCTTACTATAGCAACAAGAAAAAAGAAGTACCTGGGAATAAATTTAGCCAAGTAGGTAAAAGACCTATACTCAGAAAAATTCAGAACATTGAAGAAAGAAATTGAGGTAGATACAAATAAATGGAAGTATCTACCATGTTCAAGGATTAGAAGAATTAACATTATTACAATGTCCATGCTATTTAAGGCAATCTATAGATTCAATGCAATTCCTATTAAAAAGTCAATGGCATATTTTAGAGCTCTCAAACAGATATGTGAAAAATGTATATGAAATCAAAAAAGAACCCAAAGAGCCTCAGCAATCCTAAGAAGAACAAAGTAAGAAGGATGACACTACCTGATATCAAACTATACTACAAGGCTACTGTAATCAAAACAATCTGGTACTAGCATAAGAACAGACACATAGATCAATGGAACATAATAGAGAGCCCAGAAGTAAACTCATGGCTCTATGGTCAGTTAATATTTAACAAAGGGGGCATGAGCATGCAATGG
>PVKM010041315.1:0-13163 GCA_004027735.1 Carollia perspicillata
ATCGGGGTGACATTGGTTAATAAAATTATATAGGTTTCAGGTAGTCACGCTCTTTTTGATATTAATTTCTCTTCTGTGAACTAGGAATGTAGTTGTCTTTTGTAAGGTTTATTCTTTGTGTTGTAAAGCACTAAAGGTTAATCCTCTCCTGGAATTTTTCACCTTGTTTTAAATTTGGCAACATCACACTCTTTTGGAAGATAAGTTTGATTCTCCAACTAATCAAGAAATAAACTAAACCAAGATGGATTTCAGCTATATTTGTATCAATATGAACTTTTTTGACTCAATTTCAATTTCAGAGTCAGCCCTTTGACAGTACTCCTTTAGGAGAATCTCACCCTCTTGTCCCTCTTGTCTGGCATCTCAGAAATTGGTCCTGCTACACAATAAGTATCAGGTTACACAAAATCAAGATGGAAACCCCAAGGGCAATTTTAGCCTTCAGGCTCAGATACTAAAGTGTAGCGAACATTTTGAGGAAAAAAATGATGTTGGAGGAAATACTAAGAATATAGCCATTAACCTTGTTTACACGTACAGAGGCCCCTAACTTCTCATTTTCTTCTTATTGGAGTCTCCTGGAGCTTCTAAGCATTGTGTGTGTCATTCAAGTCTTTGGAGGTGTGTTTTCTTGACCTCTGAGCTTTGCTAAGGAAAGACTTTGCCTCTATATAATTACTGTGATATATTTATATTTATTTAGGAAGCATGCCTAAAAAGTTACAAATGTGTTAGAATCTAAACAGCAATAGCACTGTATAAATCCCTTATCTTTTGAATCTGTTTTTAGTCACTTTAAATTGGTACATATAACTTATTATTATAATTAACTATTTTATGCAGGATCTTAAATTTATAGTAGCTTTAAAAAGAAGTTATTTTTGGAACTTTAAACTCATTTTCCTTGAGAAATGGTGGTGCCTTTTCTGATTGTCCCATGTGGCATAATGGATTTGGATTGGGTGTGACTGGCTGGTTGAAACAGAAAACCATAATAGGCGATGGCTCTTTGAAATGTTAACAAATGTCACTTATTACAAGTGAGAAAAATTTCACTCAGCAACTTTGCTGAAACAGAAGATTATCTGTAGTTGGGTATGAGGAAGAAAAGCTTCCAGAAGTATTAACGTTTTATGTTGAAGAAAATTTAAAAATTACATGAAATGTCTCCAGAAAACTTAATATAAAAATCATAGATTTACAGATTCTAGAAGGGCCAACAGCATTTGCAGTTTCAAGTGACTGCAGGAGAAAATTCAGTCTTCCATGTCAGGGAAACTTATCCTATAATTTCTCTTTCTGTACCTATGTTATTAGCTACACTTACTTATATTATGTGCATAGTGTATTTATAAAAAAAATTAACTTCCAAGTCCCTTAATTAAATTTTATAAAATCACTTATATTAAATGCCAAAAAGTATGAATTTATTTAGGATTTTTCTTGTTGTTTTTCACATAGAATGTGTTAATTTGTTGGCTATATGGGATTATAGTACATTGACTCAATTCAGTACAGCCCTACAAAAACAGCCCCAAAATAAATAATGATGATAATAATAAGAGAGTTTTACTAGATGCATGCCAGTAGGCCACAGTATCTGTATTTTTTCATTTAATTTGCACTCAATCCCATGAGTTGCTACTCTTATTTCTACTTGGCAGATGCAGATTGAGTCTTCTTTGATTTAAGCACTTGCAGGTGGTCAGGAACATCCTACATGATGGAGGTGCGTTCAAACCCAGGACTTTCTGGGTCCTAGTGCTATGCTATTCATCCTTTATTTGACTTACCTTTTGTATATGGTTAATTAGAGCAGGTGATAATGAAGACAGTCACTGGTTGGATCATTAACTACTTATTTTTTTCCATTTTCATAATTTCATAAACAAATGGAGTTCTACTCTTGAACTTCAAATTCTTGAAAAAATTAAGATGTGGTAACATTGGCTTTATTTCCTCAGGCAACAATCAGCTGCCTCAATTAGGTGGGGTTGCAAGTTCTAGTTCATAGTAGTCCTTGATGCCTTCAGTCTCTAATATGACCTTCTTGGTCCCTGGATACCATTTGCTTTGTGACTGCTGCTTTGTTCTAAGGCCTACAAAAAGCTAGTTAACTAAGCAGCAAATATTTATGTATGGGAGGTTTCTAATGTGTTCAAATTTGGTGTATAACACATTTAGTTGTTTGTGTGACTTGTTTAATTTTTAATTTTTCAAATAAATTGTTAAAAAGATAAAAGAAATTTTAAAAAGTGTGGAATGCCAGAAGCACATGTGTGAACCCTAAAACTTGTACTCAAAACTACTTTAAGATAAATAGTAAAATTCTCCCTCCCACATTTCATTACAGCAGACATTTTGAGGTGTTTAGTTTGTACACAATACACAGAAGAAATAGGTAAACACAAGATTGCACAAACACATGTGGACCCTCCCATACATGTGTTCACACATGCACATGTGCCATACCCTCAGAGCCACCCACATATCTGGACCACAAATTGGGTTCTTGTCCTGAATCTGACACTGACTTACAATAAGACCTTAATCCTCCTGACTTTTCTCATTAATATAATAAGGTAGTTCCCTTTCTAGAACAAGAACAAGGTGCTATAATTCTTTTATTATTATTATTATTATTATTATTATTATTATTATTATTGATTTGAGAGAGAGAGAAAGAAATGTCTATTTGTTGTTGTTTCACTTAGTTGTACATTCATTGGTTAATTCTTGTATATGCCCTGACCAGGGATCAAACCCACAACGTTTGCATATTAGGACAGCACTCTAACTGAGCTACCCAGCCAGGGCATGGTGCTGTTATTCTGAAGTTATTACATCTGTTGTTTTTGCTTTGGGGTTTTTTGGCCTTTTTATATCTCAAGAAGAAAAGGAAGCAGGATTCTTTTCTTCAATGGAATTTTAGATTATGAGTGAAATGCTAAACTTTATTCCAAGGAAGATCATATTAAAATAAACTGTAATAAAGTCAGATACTCAGAGTTAAGTCTACAGGGTTTGGAAAAAACCCATCAGTACCTGAAGAGATGCAGAAATGAGTATGGTTTTCATAATGTAACCTGCAATATTAAGTCTTCTGCTTGATGTCTTAAAAATATAGCTAAAAGAAAACCCTAGAGGATATATGCATGAACCTTTCTAATAAAGAATAATATTTTATTTTACCCAATAACCCTGTAGACAAAAAATGTTATTGTTATAAACTATTGATAATTGCTTTAAATGCATATTCTTTGTTCAAATTTATATTGCTTGCAGAGACTGAGAGAATTTTAATTCCATAAACTTGATTTTCTAAGAAATCAAGAGTATACATACTTTATTCTTTGCTTTCTGTAAGCTTTGTTGTGTTGAACATAAAATCCAGTTTTCCCTTAGGCAATGAAAACCTTATTCTTTTTTTTAAAGTGTTTTCAATTTGTAAGGAAATTGGTTGAGCACAGAGAATGACAAGTCACTAGATAACAAAGTTAAATATACACATATTCTTGATATAGATAACTTCTTCATTAATAAAGAAAATTACTTTAACTTTTGTTTTGAAGTGTTTTTTTTAATTGAATAACTTCTTAACTTTATAGGGGAAAAGGGTTTTTCACTGACAGATTTTTGTTACTCAGTATTATTCGAATGAAAAATTAAGGAGATGGAATGCAAATAAATAAGGGAGGAAAAGGAAATGATTTAAATACCTGTTAGTTGTCAGGCCTTTCCCAGCCATTACGACAGTTAGTCTTTAGCAGAATTGTCCATGGTGAGTGTCACAATCCCTATTTTACTGAAAAATAAGGAGGTAAATGTGGTCACAAGCTCACTGCTAGGCAGAATATCATTTCAGGTTTGCCCAGTTTCAATGCCTGAGAGCTTTCTATTTCACCATTCTGCATGGAAGGAAGAGATTTTTGTGCAGATGTCATTCCTAACAGTCTTTCCCATGAGCCTGTGAGCTCCAGGGGAGCAGGTATAAAGTCTGCTGTGTTCACACCTCTAGTGTCTGTCATTGCACACTTCCCACATCCTCAGTGAGTGCTCAAGAAATAGGAATAGAGTGAAAAACCAGTAAACAATAAGCTAGCAACAGAAATAATCTAATTTATTACACTTTTATTTCAAATCACATATTTTTAGGTTACTAATCTTTTTTAAAATTGATTTCAGAGAGAGAAGTATCAACATCAATTTATTGTTCCACTTATTTATGCCTTCTTGGCTTGATTATTGCATGCACCCTGAATGGGGAATTGAACCTGCAAACTTGATATGTTGGAATGATGCTCTAACCAACTGAGCTACCCCCACCAGGGCCTAATCCTTCTTTACTAAAGAGGATGGTTATAGAAGTTTGGTGTTGAATTGAAGACTGATTTTAGTGAATGTATTGGAGGGAATGTGTGACTTGCATTTAAAATAATTATCTTCCTTTCAGATCCTGAATTTTAAAGCAAAAATAGGAAAGCATGTTACAACATCCTCATTAAAAAGGCTTACCAATAAGACCTGTTCACAGTCTTTTCTAACTGGATTTCATCAAGTCATTTGCAACAGAATGTTTTCTCAAAATGGACCATTAATTACTTGGTAATAGTTTTGTCGGTGTTATCCCTCAAACAATGTGTCTTATTTTGTCTTAGTGAACAAAATCAGTAACTGAAGGTCACTTGCCATCCTGAATGTACTTGTTTTATAATTGTTGCACATATGTCATTGTCTTGGAGTCAGAAGCTGTGTTCTCTAGACAAAGGTTCTTCAACTCTCTTTGGATAAAAGGCTTTCACATTGAAAGCCCATTCACTTTATGGTAATTATCTCAGAGACTTAGTTTCTCAGTAAAAATATACCTGTTTTGTACTTGGTTACTTTTAAGAAGGTTCTTGAAATTAACTGATTTATATACATGCAAGATTAAAATAATCTTCCTGGATTTTCTTACTCTTTCATTAAGTGAAATATTTATAAACTATCGCCTTCAGTTCTTTTATAACCAGGTCTTGTTTTGTGGTCAATAGCATTTCTGTTTTCTAACTGCTGGATCACTGTTCATAAACTTCTGAAATTGACAATTCTGCTTTTTTTGAGAATTGTTGGTTTTTATTTCATGATTAACCAGTGAAAAGACAGAGTATTGGATTTTGAATAGTATATTTTTGTAATAATTACTACTTTAGTGTTTCAATTTGACATTAGCTTCTCAGTGCTATAGTTTATTTACAAATGTACACAGAGAAAACCGATAAAATTGTATTTATACTGTGGCTTATATTGGGTTGAGGAGTGAATAGATTTTATTTTATCCCTCAAAAAGAGAGCACTTTATTCCTCATGTCTCAAGTGAAATTTTACTAGTACTATACACTTTGAGTCTCTAATATACAGCTCTTAATATACAGGGTCCAGGACAAATACATCTCTTTTTTATTACACAATATATTATGACAAAATTATAAAATTCTATAACATAACAATATCTCATTCAAGCACACCATATGGTATTTTAGGTGAAATGTTCAAATTAAAACTATAAATTATTACACCCATGTTATTACCCTGTTAAGCACACTGAAGCAGGCATTACTTCTGCTGGATCCTGTATTTTAATTCATTTAAAAAAATTTTTTAGAACACTGAAAGTAATAATTTTATACCCTAACTGTGGTACTTTCTACTAATTCTTATTAATCTCAATCACCATAAAAAATAATATATACCCTGTGGGGGGGCTCTGCCCACAGAAGCCCCACATCTGCCATGGATAAATATAATGCTACCAAGACATGATCTGCTTGGGGAGGAGAGGTAGTCAATCTCTCAAAGAAGAAGGGCCAAGAACCCCTTCCTCAATGGCTTTTAATTAGGCTCATAACACACAGGGATACAGATAAAGCTTATCAATCAATGTCAGGTGGCAAGGATCAAATAATAGATAACATTTCAAAGAAATCTGAGGGCTTAATCTGAGTCAGTGTCTGTCAGGTAAGGGGATTGCAAAAACTTTGGGAGACATATTCATTTCCTGCTCAGACCCTTATCATATGAATGAGAGCACTCTTAGCAAAGCAGGCTTCACAGGACTTTATGAATTCTTTCTTATGTCCAATCACCCCAGAGCCCACTCTAGCCAGCAGAGGGCTGCACCCACTCCCTGTCATAGATTCAGGCTTAAGTGGATTAGAGCCAGGAAGCGCTTATATCAGACGGAAAGGGGACTTGACTATATCAAAATAGCCAGGGAGGATGAGAGTCTTTTGCCTCCTCTTTGCTGCAGCCCCCCGAGTCCTACCTTGATGGCCTCCCACATGACTGTGTATGGCTTAGGTTGCCCCTCCTCTGAGAGATTTTACCCATAGTCTCTGACTAACCAACCAAGCATTGGGGGCCAGAGATGGCAGAAGCAGTGCTCTTGCCAGGGAGATAAGCTTTGTTTCCTTAGCGGCTCACAGTCCAGAGGTTGCTCACTCAGCCTTAGCCACAGGAGGTGGTTACAACTCCTGAAACCAGGCAGAATGGTTCCCAACAATACCCACTATTGTCCACTTTTAAAAATTATTGAGTTGAGTCTTCAAGAAGTCATCTTTGGTATTAAATGGTTAATCTTCTTTTCTGTATCCTCATCAGTGGACATGATTATTGATTTTAGAGAAAGAAGAAGGGAAGGAGAGAGGGAAGGGAGAGGAAGAGAAATATAGACACAAGAGAGAAACATCAATAGGCTTCCTCTTGCACATGCCCCAACTGGGGACTAAACCAGCAACCCAGGCATGTACCCTGACTAGGAATCGAATCTGCAACCCTACAGTTTATCGAATGAGACTCCAACCAGCTGGGCCACTTTAACCACAGCTAAATGGTTCATCTTTCTTTTATTTATTTATTTTTTTTTGTCTTCACAAGGCTGTTCTTTCTGTTTTACATCTTTTTGTTGTGAAAATAATCCATCTTTTTTGCTAAGCTTTTTTAGCTTAATTCAGGAATTCCATATTCTGGATCAGTTTTGGGAAATCAGTTTATATCTCAGAACCATATGGCATAATGTGCTTTTGTCACTTTTTAATACTATTTTCATTAAATGTTATTTTTCACTGACATTTTAATAAATCTTTTATTCCCAGTATTATGTACATGTGGCACATCCCATTATTTGGCATGACTATATAGTATATGGTTATAAACTTTTCTATAATGCAAAGTGTATGTTATCTCTATTCCTTTCTTTCTTCCCTTCTCAAATGTTGATAGAGCATCTTATACTTACCAGGCCAGTGCAAGAAACCTCCTGCAATTAGAAATTATAGACTTGTACAAATGCAGGTAATGAGGATGTCATACAATAAGAACTGTGATAGGAAGGTGCCAACACACTGTGGGGTCTGAGGGAGAGAAGGAACCAACTTTGTTTACTGTAGCCATGGAAGAGCTCAGGGAAGATGAAAATCTAGGCTTGACTCAGAAGAAGTGAATGGCTCTAACCAGGTGGAGAAGATGGGAAAGAACATTTGAGCAGAAGAGCTTCACCAATGGTAGCTCCGAACTACCACTTGGTAGTCATGCCATGTCAGAAAGACTGCCCCTCCCTTCCCCCCAGACATTTCTCCAACCACTTATTAGCTCTCAAACTGGGATAGTGTAGGGGTAACACTGGACTCCACCTTGACTGAAAGAATGCCATCTCAGAGGCCTGACTATGACTCCTCACTCTCAGTAAAATTCTGTAGTTGAAACTAACCTAACCACATAATGAAAGGAAAGAATGCTTGATGATAACATCTTTTTTTAAGGTTTCAAATGTACTTTGTTTCTTTAATCATGTGATATTTTAATGTGTGCATAGTGCTTTCACTTGGCATCAATTATGAGTTGGTATTGAGACAATTCATTATTGTACAAGC
Source organism: Carollia perspicillata (assembly GCA_004027735.1). Classification (NCBI taxonomy): domain Eukaryota; kingdom Metazoa; phylum Chordata; class Mammalia; order Chiroptera; family Phyllostomidae; genus Carollia; species Carollia perspicillata. The sequence goes on from PVKM010041315.1 coordinate 7,914, forward strand.
TGGTTTGAGTACTGATCTCTCCATTCCTTTAGGGTGACTCTGCCAAGAGGGGACAGGTTCCATTCTATTCCAACTTGTATTGCTGTTTATGTCCATGTAGCAACACAGAAAGTAGCTCCACTAGTTAATATAGCATCACCATATTTGTCATGGAAATCAGGTGAATCTGCCTTGCCATTATTTGCTGAATGCTTTGAAGTAGGAGGCAACTTAGTGTGTTTTGACCAATGGAAACATCATGAGGCTGAAGACAGAACTGCAGCAACAGCAGCTGCTGGTTTGTTGGAACTTCACATCAAGTGTCCTTGCAAAGAACCCTGAAAAACTAATAATACCTTTCTTAATATCATGTTCTGCAAAATATAGTAGTCATTTTGTCAATTAAATGGTAACAAGGATATGTACACAAGCATTATTTTACAGGCCCACTGACCAATGGGAAACAACTTGTGATCACAGCAGGCTCAACTGCCACCAGATAATGATCATGTGACAACTGACCTCATCCTCATTCCCAAGCCCCACACCCACCCAAAGACATCTGTGTGAGCCATCCACAAGAACCCCTCAGGGAGCTAGACTTCTCTTTTCTGGTCAACTCCCTTATGCATAAGCTCTTTTCAACAAATTCTGTCTGCTTGATCTTGTATTGAGTTCAGTGCTCATTTTTATGACACCAAGACTCAAGAACCTGGTATTCAAGGTTTATTCAAGGTCCAGTAACAAAACCTTGGGTAAGTCACTTAATGTGTTTGAACCTCCACCTCCTTGTCAGCTATATGTATTAAATGAGATATATACCAAATACACTCATTAATTTTAATTTCTTCTGTTACTATTGCATTCAGGGTTGATTGGTAGCTCCATGAAGTTAGAATATAGATAGTTTTTGGTGAGGAAGGACCAAAGGAAAGGCAAAGAAAGAGTTCTTTTATTTCATACTTCTGTTTTAAAGCCAAAGTAAGTTAATGATGTAACAGAAGAGTGATGAGATCATATCCATTGTTAGAATTAGATCTTGATGCTCCCTGGAACATGGTCTGGAAGAAAATACTGTATGTTCTTCCCATCCATCTGGAATCCATTGGGATTCCGTTTTTGTTGCCTAGGCCAGTGATGGTGAGGAATGGAAAGAGAAGGAATGTTGCCATGTCTGCATGTGGTGGTTGCCTGAGGCATGGGCCATGCCAAGATGTGCAGGACTTTGGTGGAGTAGCTATGGGGATGTCTCTGGGAACTCAGGAGCCTCATCAAAGGCACCATGAGCTGAGTTAAGAAGTAAAGATGCCTTCCTTCAAAAGGATCATAATGCTCTGGTGAAGGAACTACTGCCTTAGTAAAGGCCAGGGACAGAAATTCAAGGTGTGCCCCTTTCTCCTGGACCTTGCAAGCCCACAGGAGATCTAGAGAGCTACTCCTAACCTCAGCAAGTAGAACTAGAACCAGATGTCATTGTAAGAATTTTTAAAAAATATGGCTTTATGTTTTTTCACTCTAAGTAACATGATATGATGCATACACGTTCTAACAGACTGAAAAAAAAAAAGACATGACTTTACTCAGTTGCTTCCTCTGCTCTTACCTATCAATCTCTCCTTGAAAGGACACTTCACATCCACACTCTGTATCAGCAAGGGTCCCCCAGGAAACAGGTGGCACACAGGAATTGGGGTAATTCAAGGAGGGTTTAATAAAGGAATTATTTATAAATGTGTGGCAGGGTGGAAGAAAACCACAAGGAACAGTGCAGTCCCCTGAGGCTGTTACCATCTTAAGAAACATCAGAAACTTGAGTTGGTGTATTTCAGAGTTGTAAAATAATGTACCTAAACATTCCTGCAGGTTATTATATCTATGATATGAGATATGAAGGATTAACTTCAGATGTGTATTAAAATATTTTAAGAATAGATATATCGCCTTTTTCATAAGTTAAGTTGAGGACCTTGGTAATTTAGTTCAATTTATTAAATGGTTGTTTCACTGCGATGGGAGTTTTCCCTTGTGAGGATATACCTTGTGTTTTATCCCTACATTAATTGTTTTCTTCGCATTTAGTTGAGAGGAGTATATGATGAATAACAATTTAAGATAAGGGTGAATTAATACAATCTAAATATAACTGCACAGTTTGAGATTTAAGAAGATTTAGTGGCAAATAACTTGACACATTAATGAATTATTTAAGGGAGAGGAGGAGGTGAAGCCAGTGCATTTATTTCTCTCTTCTCTTTAATATTTCTAAGTTTTTCTTATTCCAAATCCCATCTAAGAAATTCATATATCTCTCAACCCCCCAATTTATCTTTTATATATCTGGTACCCCAGTTGACATTTCTCTCAATTGTTATAAGGTAATTTGCCCTTTTGAACCACTTTGACCTCATTTTGTTTTGTTTTATTTTTTTATCCTCTTCCCTGGATGGCTTACTCTGTAAGGTCCTGTTTTCAGTGTTATCTTTATTGATCTCCCTCTTTCTTATTGATCTGGTCTTTCATTACATGTGATATATTTGGGGATGATAAAGATAATTAACTGCTGAAAACAAAGTCATTGACTTAGCCCTGGAAGGCAGGAAGAACAGGAGAAAAAAGTTTAACTTGATTTCAATTGCAGGGTCTACTCTGTCGTTGAGTAAAGTGCAGGCATGAACTCAAAGGGTCTGTGAATGAGAGCACTGCAGTGCCAGGCAGAGGTGCAAGGACCCTGGAGGGTGGTGAGACTGCCATTCCCACAGGATGCATTTTGCTCCTGTGGTATTCACTCCTGTGTGCAGCCACGCAGACACCTGGGTGCCAGTTCTGGCTTTGTCAGTAAATTGCTTTGACCTTTCCCCTGAAACTCCCTTCCTGTTATAAAGAGAGATGTATGCAGAATCTGGTGTTTGAACAAAATGATCTTTTATGCCCTTTTAACCGTACATTCAATGGCACAAAACAAATTCACAGTTAAGATAGCATACAATGCTTTTTAAGTAGCCTCCATTTTGCATTCTTGTTTACTTAAGCTACTTGGTTTTAAAACTAAATAAGCTTTTAAAAATTGAAAATGTGAATAGACACATAACCAAAGACATTTCCACATGGATGTACAGTGCATCATTGTCCATAGGAAGAAGGATGAAAAACAGCCAAAATGTGCATCAGTAGAAGGCTAATATTCATTCATAACTGAAACAGAAAAATGTTATGTAAGTATTAAAATAAATGTGTTGTACTGCCATATAAATATCTCCGAGATATATTTAATGAGAAAAGAAAAAAGTGGTAGACCAATTAATATAGATTAATCTCCTTTTGTGTAAGAAAGGAAAAACCTATGCTTACATACATTTGCATATGCATACAAGTGGAACTAGGGGTGTGGGGAAGAAATGAAGGTCCTTGGAACTGCCCAAATTTTCACTAGATGCATGTATTACTTTGTTGTTTACAAGAGTGTAACAAAGGCTTCTTTGCAGGCAAGTATGTCAGGCCGAGCAAGGTAGGCCTTAGAGGAAAGGCCTGGTGTGGAGTATTGGAAACCAGCAGGCTGAGGAGGCCACCAGGTGGGTGTGGGCAGATGTCGGGAGTCAGAGCCCAGGCCATGTGACAATGGTACCATGGGTTTTGAAGGCCAATCACAGGGTGTGAAGCCTAGGTGGGGAGAAGACAAATTCTTGCCAAGACTCAGCCTGGTGTCAATGCCCACGCAGAAGAGGATATGGGTGCTATAGGGTGGGGATGACTTTTTAGTATGGAGTGAGGAAGGGACCCACACATGGGGTGATCTGGCATGGGGTGTCAAACCCCAAGTGGGGTGAAAAGGGCTGCCATGCAAGAGTGTAGCCCAACAGGGAGAGCCAGAACCATGCATGTTGAGGACACAGTGACATAGGGGAGGTAATGGTGGTGATGGGAACTCAGTTATACAGAGGGGACTGATGAAATGAGTATTATGGAGCCCCTGGGTTCACATTCTCTGAAAGGAAAATACAAATGTGGAAATGGAGAAGACTGGAATGAATCCTGTGATGTTGGAGTAAAATTAAATGTTTTGCTTTGAATTTATAGATCTCAACATATAGATAGATATAAAATCAATATATATACAGAGAGAGATCCATCTATATAGGTAGATATAAATATACACATATTTATAGATGAATGTAAATATGTGAATATATATGCATACACACTTATATTGACACAAAAATGAATATGTGTGTGTTTGTCTTCCCTATCTCTGTCCACTGAGAAGTCTGGCAAGCAACAACACTCCAATACCAGTGAGCACAGCTAGCACCCAAATCTTGGCTTTGTCATATTACTTTCCACTAAAATAAATCATGATTTCTTACAAGAATGGCTGGTTCCAAGGCTGAGCAGGCAAGTAGAAGAAGGTGAGCCTGGAATACCTTGTGCCAGAAATCAAGTGCTCAAAAAATGATGGGGGCCTCTCAGCTCAAAGGTACTCCCATGGCCAAATCGGAAATAAAGTAAAAGTCAAAATAAGGAAGGATAGTGAGAGATTAAAACCCATTGAATAAAACAGGAAACTCAATATCATACTGATAAAAGTGAATGAATAAATTAAAAGTTTGATGAAGAATCAGAGATTTATGTCATTTCAAACTATCTCCTTCAACTAGTTATAAATTACAAAGGGAAGAAGAGCAACTTTACACTGGATAAGTCCAGCAGAGGCTACCTTATCCAAGTGATCTAAGTGAATATCATCAGTAACAGGATGAACAGAAATCACGTGACATCTGACAGATGCAGTGAACACAGTACAACATCACTCTGCCAAAGACTCATAACCTGAGTCTAATCATGAGAAAACATCAAACACAAATTGAGAGAGAATCAACAAGACAGCTCCTGTAATCTTTAAAAGTGTAAAAGTTAAGAAAGGGAACTGTTCCAGACCAAAAGAAACTAAAGAAACATTATGACTAGATACAACATTTCATTGTTAACTAAGTCATTTTGCTATAATGGTCAATATTGGGGAAAGTGGAGAAATATGAATACAGTTTGAGGATTAGATGTCAGTAATGTGTCAATATTAAGTTCCCAATTTTGTGTATGCATTATGATTATATAAGAGTATGTCCTTGTTTACAGGAAATATACTCTGAGGCCATCAGTATAGGGACAGCAATTTATTCTCAAATGGTTCAAGAAAAAACATCCCTATACTGTACTTGCAACTCTTGTAAGTTTAAGATAGATTTAGAATAAATAAACTTCAAAACAAAGGCCATA
>PVKM010041316.1:0-13180 GCA_004027735.1 Carollia perspicillata
GGCTGGACCTCCAGCAGGGGTAAGATTTGAAAGCCCCCCCAAATGACTCTAACATGCAGATAGGCTTGAGAAACTGAACTAATGACACATTAGTTAGCTTGAGCGATAGAGTTTTCCCCTGATAATTGTACAGAATTCGAAGTAGCAGGGTTTCTCCCCCCACCCTGTTGAACTAAGGTTATTGATATTCTTAACATCGTGGGTATGAGGGAACTGTAGCAACTATTTTTGACATTACCCTCAAGATGACTCTATTTTATTTGACTTTTGGTTCTTTACTTATATGACCCTCTGCTCACAGAATCTGTATTAGAAACAGCCGTCACAGTTTTAAAAAAAATACTGTTTAGAAAGTCGCAGAGCATCTTGCCCTGCAGAAATCTTTATTACAACCCCGCTGAAAGCCCTGCATTTGGAGAGGGGAGAGAGAGTACATTAATCAGTCTGCAGGATCATTTATGTTTTATCCTTTCTCTGGAAGCTATCAGCAAGGGCACCTACGTAGGAGACTTATTTTTGTAATGCGAACAATTGTTCTTCAGGAATGAAAATCTGTTCCCCTGACAAAAGATGTGGGAAAGCGCAGGCTGCCCCCATGAACTGTCTGACACTGTGCACAAAAGGTAAATCTGCTAAAAATATATTTTTTAAATACTTGAAATTTCTCTCCCAACATTTTCGAAAGTGCTGAAGAATGAGAAATCAACTTCTAGAAAAAGGCAGAAAGAAGGGAAAGGCTAACAAGGCGCACAAGAAAGCAATTTTCTGAAAAGGAAAAAAAAAAGCAGTTTCCTAAAATTGAAGAGCATTATTCCTTCAAGGAAAATGTCTCAGTGTCTTAAAAAAAAATCAGTCCCTGCTAAAATAAAGTCGTGTCATTTTTATCGAAGGAAACATAGATTTGTCAATTTTGTAATTGGCTTCGTTGGGTCATCCAATTTGATGTGTGTGGGATTTTACCATGAGACTTTCTTATCAGTTTTTTAGTAAATCCCACAGATTGAGAATAGTAAATAATAAGTTATATAGTGCTTGCAAAGTCAATATTTAATTTAATATAGGTAGGGAAACCAACACTATACATATACTAATTGTATGCATATACAGTTTTCATGTAAAATTAAGGGTCTTTATTATAAACACTGAAAGGAATAAAAAAGAGATTGAGGTACACCATTAAAAGTATCGAGATGGTAAAAACATCACATACCTCATATGGGCTAAAACAGGAGTGCAGCTAACCAGCTCACTTGTTCACCTACGTGGGAATGACAGCACCTGGGCGTCAGGTCGGCCAATTTCTGGTTAGAATTGTAACATGCCAAGGAGCAATGTCCGTGCGTAACCAACATGAGCATTCCAGAATGGGTGTTCATATGGCAGAGGATTTTAAATCAAGAAAAGACACATTCATACAGAAGAAGAAATAATGCAAATTATTGAATGTGGAGACATAGAGTTTGGAGGAAAATATTTTGATAAGATCATCATAACTGTATTTTTAAAATGTTACCTTCAATCCATTTTTGACATAAAATTAAGTTTCATTTATGTCGAAAAGTTTAACATATTCACAATTTAGTGCCCTATTCAATCTGTAAAGTAGGAATGTTTTGATGCAAAATGTGGTTCCTATTCCCTGGGTTTACTGGAGAAACATAGTTTGTATAGATTTAAATATTGTGTATTTGAATATTATGATTTATAAACTCAACCAACCAGCAACACTGTGCCCCAAACTTTAGACATCTAAGCAAGCAAACACGAAATATTTGCAAAGCCACAGACAGTCAATAAAATTAAGATACTGAGTCTAAAAGTAATTTCATTATTAGCTCCTGGGGAAAAGGGATCCTATCTCTGAGTTCCTCTCATTGCTTATCACAGTATTTGCACAACAGCTATGGGTTTGAACTTAATTGTTTTTTTTCTCATTAGTCTGGATTTTGAAGACTATTACTCTTTGTTTTCCCAAAGTCACACGTACATCCTTTGTAACCTGAGATACTTTTTGAAAAAGTGGAACTGCTTTTAGAAATTCAGAAATAAAGAGTGGAATTAGGAGAAATGAGTAGAGTCCTTGAAATAGGTCAGGGAAAACAGCATTGTGAAGTGAATGGTTCTGGAGAATAATTTTAAATACCAAAAGCTTTGAACATCTGCTTCTTGGTTCAAATCACATGTAGAACGAGGCAGGCTGTAGAAGGACACCCCTTCTCTACTTTTGTCTGAGGTACCGTGGGCTTCGGTTTCGAATGCCTATGCTATGGCATCTCGTCTGTTCCCTGTATGTATCATTCAGGCTTCTGTCCTCTGATGATGTTTTCTCCGCCCTCAGCCAAGGATGTTCCTTCTGTTTACTCTGCGTTTCACTTGTGCAAACCAATGCAGTGGTAGGAACATAAAAGTTGTTTAGTGCCTCTCGCATCGTATTTCGGTAGGTAGCTGCCTATAGCATATGCATGCAGTGGTCCTGACCACGGTTTGTGGCAAGAAACTAGGGAGTAATTATCACCCCCAGATTGGCAGAATGGAATACAGGGAAAGAAAATATATAAGTAGGTGAACAAGGCTACCTGACATTTAGTCGGTAGCAGCTATATGTACATATACCTCCCAGCAAGTATCTATTGCATCACTTGCCTCAATAACAAGGTACAACTTAGGACAAAAAGCATCAAGCAATGCAGAAAGTCAGACAAATGGGCACTGAGTATCAGTCCCCATTCAAACACCAAGGAGTTTATTGGCAGTTAAACTAGATCAGCCTGATTATTAGTTGTCAGTCCTGAAATGATTTTCCATGGCTGTTCAAGTCGAAAACTCCAAGCCCTGGCCTGTTTCTCTCGCACTGCATCCTGCTTTGCCCCTTTCTTCCCCACGCTCTGCACCTGGACCTTCTTTCTGTCTCAGGAACAGGACGATGATTCTAGTCACTGAGACCTCAGAGTTCCTGTTCCTGTGCCTTGACTGCCTTCCCATCCCAAAGCCCAGGTCGAAGAGCCTTCCTGGATAGAACTCTTCCTGACTCCGTCGCCACTTGTTTCTTCAAAACATGTACCGTAACTCCATCTAACACTGTCTTGCTTCTTTCTGTTATTTTCCCCTGGCATGCAAGCTGAACAAGACCCAACATTTGATCTCTCCTGTCTTTGTCCATCATCTGGAACAGGACTTGGACTAGTGCCTAATTAATATATACTGATGATGCACTTTTAAATGTCATACATTTATTTGTTGATCACTTACACAGCATTACTCTGCTGACCTTATTTCTAAGCCCTTTCTAAGTACTAACATAAGAACCTTATGAAGTAGGTATTGGAATATTCCCAACTTACAGATGAAAATTGGAGGTATGGGAAGGGCATTCGCTGAGGTCAGAGGGCTGGTAAGAGGCAGAGCAGAGTTTAAGACCCGGGCAGTCATGTTGCAGGGTCTGAGCTATTAGCACAGCAGTTTCCTGACTTTACTGTAAACTCCTGAGACACGGTGAGGCCTGGAGAAGGGTCGCAAGGTTCAGGATGGTGGGGAGAGTGGCTGGTTATCAGGAGGTTCCAGAATGTACAAGGCCTTTAATTTTGTGCCTTTCACTTAGAACCACGTTTCCTCACATTGCAACTTCTAGACTAATTCCTGCATGGTTCATATACCCTGCTTCTCTGACCAAGTTTCCGAGTAATGTTTAGGGCAGGGGAAAAAACCTCAAATTAACATTTCTTAAATTGTGCTTAGTAAGTACCACTGTTCCATGGTATTTTGATAGGTGGTCCCTTCAAAAAATGCTTCTGCACTGAAAAATATATGAATAAAGAGAAGTAAAAGGTTACAAATAAGGAGAATATTTTTTAGCACATATAAAAAAAAGTAATATGTGTAAATTGGCCCCAAATCGTGAAGCCATATGATGTTTACAGAATGTTATTTTCATATATTGCCAGGGTCTTTTCTATTTATTAGAGTGCTTTGGGCTAAATTGAATGTTGAGTACTAAATGAGGTAACAAGTGGCTAATTCTCTAAATTTTTGAAGAAGCGAAGGCTGAATTTAACTACTTTAAAAGCATTTTTATTCGCACGTTATTATGCCACTTTGTCCTACTTTGCCAAAATAGCCAATGATGATTAGCGGTTTTCCTAATCCAAGTTTCTGCCTCTTCATTTAAGAAAATACGAATGCCTCTAATGGTATTTCCTTTGTGGTCCTGCTTTGCCAGGGCTCCTGAAGAAATTCAGCTAAACCTGTAATCTAAAATCTATCAACCCTACAGGCCGTAGAGTAGACATCTCACGTAAGGGAGATTTATGTGGCCTCTCACCAAAATTTAGCTTTTCAACACAGTTATTAATCAGCCTGTTGTGACCCTAATATTTTTGAATGACACAGTTTTCTCTAAGCCAAGAGACCTTTACCAAATTAGGAGTGCCGCAGGGGTGGTGGCAGAGGGGGCGGGATGAAAATATTAAACATGGCCAGGTAATGAGTTTCTCCCGGAGGAAGTAGGCAAATCATTGAAACACTGGAAGTTTTCAAAATGATCGGAGGGTGTGTGTGTGTGTGTGTGTGTGTGTGTGTGGTATTCTTCCTCTTCTACTTTCCTCCTCCTCCTGCTCCTCCCCCTCCTCTCCTTCCCCGTTCTTGTTCATCTTCGCTACTCCAGTTCCCAAATATCTTGTCTGATCTGTCTGATTTTCCAAACAAATCAATGTGTTCGTGCTTGTTTTCACACCACCTTCTACTCATTATTTAAATGCCCTCTTCCCGAGGGGGTGGGGGGCATATTTATTTGCATTCAGAATGTGAGCCAAAATAGTCACTGGAATTGCCTGTTCACAAAATTTAAACTTTGGATAAGGGAAATGGATTGTGAGCGAAATGTCAAGTATGTAAACAGATAGTTGTGTTTTAAGAGAGAAATAGGTTTTAGCAAACATGTTGTGTGTTTTTGCCCAATTAAAATTCCTCCATTGTCTTTTATATTTGTAGGCTTCAGGGTGAGAACTAAACTATTTCTATTTCTGTTTTCCTTCTTGTGTTCTCCTGTGGTGAGCTCAATAGTTACTTTTTTTGACAGTTTTTGGGTTTTCTTGTAATTCACGTTAGCATGTGTTTGTTATTCACCCCCCCATATGACCGTTTCCTTTTTCTTTTAGACTTTGCAGCACCTCTACCTATTGAGAAGGTTGGGCCATAATTATAATCTTCATTACAATCATTATTTGATAGTGATTTCTGCATACACATTTAGATGTTAGAAATGCTTAGAATCGAGGCAAAATGTCAATGAGACACCTCTTATAGGCTCTATGCTCGTCTTGTTGAAATGTTGGTGGAAGAAATATAGTTTGGCTTAATTAAATGAAAGGGAGGGTGAGTGAAACAGTATCATATGATAAGTATTAAATAAACCCTTCCATTTAAATGACACGTATTTTCAGGAAAGCTAGTAAATTCAGATAGAGGGAATACGTGGAAGCCTTTCATGAGGAACAGATCTTTGGTTGATTTCCACGAGGACCAGGATCACAAAAATGTGATTCATAAAGCATTTTTTTTTAAGTTTGAACAGTAGTCTATCTGGCCAGATGTTTTGAGTCTGAAATGTATAAGTCAACCAATCAATTAGTAATAAGTGGACAAGGGAGATAATGGTGGAAAATTTAGTCTTTAAAAAAATTTTTAGAATAATAACTGGGCCTTCTTAATAGATTTGTAATGAGGATTAAATGAATGTATGCATGTAAAACCCTCAGTGCAGTGCCTAGGACTTAGTAAACATCCAATGCATATTTATTATTATTACTGACTTATATTCATCTCAAATGTAAGCTGGACAGTGTGGAACATACAGAAATGTATGGCATGAGCCCGGCCCTCAAGATGGTTGCAATCTAGTTGGGAAACAAAATATAATCTAAACCATGCAGTACTGGTATCATGGAATTAAGTGCATGGAATTAATTACATAGCAGGAAAGATAAACACCATAGCACATTAGAGGTGAGAATATGTATTATGGACAATAGCATTATGGAGGGTAGTTGTCATTATGATAACTACTTTCAGAAGTTCTACATTGCGTGCTAATTTTTTTTAAATCCTTCATCATGCTTGTATTTCAACCCCCCATTATGTCTGTCACGATGGGATCTTCTTGAGTCCTCACATTTCTTCGTCGCCTAAACCTATTCATCATTCAAGACTAATTGTCTGCCCTGGCTGGTGTGGCTCGGTTGGTTGGAGGGTCATCCCATGACCAGTTTCCAGTCAGGGCACAATACCTCGGCTGGGGGTTCCATCGTTGCTTGGGCTCTATACAGGAGGCAAAGGGTCGGTGTTTCTCTCTCACATGAGTGTGTCTCTCCCCCGCCCCGCTCTCTCCCTCCCTAAAATCAATAAACATATCCTTGAGTGAGGATTTAAAAAGAAAAAGGACTAGTTGCCCCCACTCATAGACGTTAAGTTGATGTTTATAAATGTAAATACCTCACTCATAAAGTCCAAATGAATTGCAGCCCCCTCTCTGAGGCATATAAAACCTGTCAGTCTGGCTCCCCTCTGCAGACTGACACACTCTCCTTTGCTCACCCTGCTCATGTCATCTGCGATCAATTCTGAGAACAAGTTAAGGTCATTTCTCCCTAGGACCTTTGTCTTTTCTGTTCCTTTGCCTGCAATGCTCCCTTTCCCCCATTTTCCCGCACTTGAATTCTTACCTAAAATATCCCAACCCTCCTCCAGGCTGCTTTCAACCCTCCCCTCCATCCTTGCCCTTCGTCTCTTAGCTCCTTGTGTCCTTCACAGAACTTGTTGTGTTTTAGAAGGATTTTGTGTGTTGGAGAATATTTTCGTTAGCCGTTTGTTTCTCTCCTCCAGGAAAACGCACGTTTCCTGAAGGTCAAGAGCTTGTTTGTCTTATTCAGCATTACATCACAAAACCACAACAGACACGTATTTTTTTAATGGGCGATTCTCCCTCATCTTTTTCTCTCTTTTCCTTCGACATTCCCCAGGCATAGGTGTGAGTCTGGGTTATATTCCTAAACCTTGATTTCATCTCAAACTTGGCCTCCCTTAATCTCTTCTTTAAGTTTTGCCTCGATCCCATCTCGAACTTGATCCCTTTGCTGATGTTGCTCCCTCCTCCTCTGACAAGCTCTGACCTTTGTCATCTCCTCTGAAAATTTCATCTGTTCTTTTACTTTCTTTATAAGGAACTTATTTTTATGCCAACATGAGCTGGGTGTCCCACCTTCCTGCCCCTCCGTAATGTGCTGTTATTTTTCCCCCTGATGGCACTTACATTTTTACTTTATAATACAGCTCTTTTAGCACCTGCTTCATTTCCTGTGAGCTTTGCTATGAATCTTTGTTTCAGTTAGAATTCTTTGATTACCAGTAATAGAAACCGTCCATGACTAACTTGAGCCTTTTTTTTTAATAGAATACATGGGTCAGCTTAGAGAATGTATGGAAAAGTAGAACCAGGCTTCAAGAAAGACAGCAATGGGATAACTCCTGGGATTTAGGGATTTAAAATAAATGAAAAGAATCATCAGGTTCCCACTGTCACAGAATGAATAAACTGTTCTCTATTAATTCTTTGTACTCAGGATTCAAATTCCTGAGAGAGACCTCGGTTGCCCTAATTGGTGTCACCCCCCCACCATGTTATGCTACTGTTATAATAAGCATCTCAAATACGTGTCCCACCAAAATTATAGCCAAATGAAGGAAATGCGGCATCCTAACGTGTCATTGAGGTTATCTATTTACCAATGAAAGAGGGCTGCCCTGGATGAGCAAACCCAACAACACATTTGGATTGTAGCAAGCTTCGGTGAGAGGCGAAAGAACCACTTTCCCTGACCAATTAAAGAATAGTAAAATATACCGTATGTATAATGGCACAGGCTTGCTTTTCTAATGACTGAAACCATAAAAAACACATTAACATTTGTTTCACTACATCATTTCTTTGGCAGTTTTTAGCCAAAGAAGAAGAGATTTTTTCCCCACCCAGATCCTATGACATATTACTGTGATTTAATGAATGATTAGTAATAGAATTTAAAATTCAACATAATATAACCATGAGTTAAAAGTATGAATGGGTACAGTGTCATTTTATTTTACTTTTTTGTATAGGAGGGTTTTGTAAGAACTAATGTGTAGCTGCATATTTATTGGCCCTGCCAGAACTCTTTTTCACTTCTCGTTCATTCAGTATCACTGTGCTGGACCACTGATGGGGTCTGGAAATGCACATAACTCAGTGTAATCCAAGCTGATGGCAGAGTAGCTTAAATCGAGGGCCCAAAGTTGATTTATGGGAACAAAAGCCATCCAATAGGCTGGGTAGTTCTTCTTGTGGAAAGAAAAACATACAAACCCGCTTTCACCCATCCTCTGCAGCATCTGATCTCTAATAGTTCTTTTTGTCTGGTGTTTAAGGTAAAAAAAAAATAATTGGACTGGAGCTCTGACATTCTCAGGCAGGGAAAAGAGACCCAGCAGGTGGTGACTGGTGCTTCCCCCATATGACAGCACTGAAATCTGAAGAGTTAACACCCTGCCCAAGCATTTCAAACATGGAACTGCCCTTCCTTTGTCTCTCCTGAGAAAACAAGTCCGAAATCCCAGTTTATGTAGAGGATTATGCAAATCCACTTTTCAAACCAATGAGTAGTTGAATATACTTGAAGGACTTTGTTTCAGGATTGCATATAAATTTTAATACTTGATATATGCCATTTTCACTATTTTTGCTAAATTGCTTGTTGCATATATTCATTAGATAAAAATAACTCATTTTGCAGACGTATTATAAAGTCCTAAACCTATTTAGGTTTGCCAGCATAGTTCCAAAAGATAGAAGAATCAGAGAGAGAGAGAGACAGACAGACAGAGAGAGACAGAGAGAGAGAGAGAGAGAGAGGCATGGATGTGCTTACATATGTGTATGCATATTTATATGGCTGTCTATATATAGCTTACTCTGTGGACACAAACTGGTCCATTTGCAAACAGCCATCTTATCAGCCTTCTAGCTTAGCCAAATCCAAAGAAAAATGTGTTTCTTTGTTCAGTCTTTACAAAATAAAAGCTGGTTTCATAAAAAATTGCATATGTTACATATATTCATTTGATTTAAATCCCAAAACGCATATTGAGACACTTTAAGATTCACTTTAGAAAAACTTTTATTAATAAGTGCAGAGTAAGTTGGTAAAAGATACTTTAGTAAGACTTTCTTTAGGCCTCCAAGAAACCCGATGCTCTCCTAGGCAGTCCTTATACTGCTCCAAATCTGACAAGGACTTAAAGGTTCAGGTCCCTCCTATTAAACAGGGTGTAAAAGTCAGGTGAGACTTGTCACTTCACCTTCCCAGTCTTAGCTCTTTCAAGCTCTTGTTCTCCCCTCTGCCTACAGGAAATTTTCAACGCCTGTCTCCAGTGTTCTAACTTCATTGACCACTGTACGTCCTTCAGCTCTTTCTTTGGAAGTCCTTTTTCCTGGGGAGACTTCCTTGGCCCTCTCTTCTCCCCTCCCAAATTTTGGGAAATAAATAGCCTCCACCTTAATAATGTACATCACCTCTCACCTCTCACATCTCACCATCACATTGACCCCATTCATTACAATTGCCTATTTTCTTAGCTTTTACCCAGTTGCACTAGAAACTCTGGAAAGGCATAATCTCACTGTAGCTGTGCAGAGTGAGCACTCCATAAATATGTACTGAAACAATGACCTTGCTCAGGTTTCTCTCTCCATCGCCACTTGCCCCTGCCACTTCTTTCTCCAACAAAATGTCGCTGCATCATTTGTAAAAGCAATTCTTGGAGCCGAACTGGCTTTGCATGTGCACTGAGAGACGTTTTCCTCCTTGTAACAACATGGACGTGTCCCAGCCTTTCCACCCCGTCCCTGCATGCAGAAGGTTGGCTCCTGGAGCGAAATGTTTCTGTTTTACATTCCTGAGCGCGCAATGTCTGAAGCAAGTACAAGGTGACTTTGCTGTAACTCAGCAGTCTTTTCCAAAATGTCTTTTCCCCCTTTTAGGTCCTTCGAACACTGTCATTAAGGGCTGAGAGGTGAAGATACATTAGATAAGAAAATAGCAGACGAGGACCCTGAAGCACTCTAAGAAACCGCAGTCTGCAGGAAATCCTCGTCCTGGCTCCTGTCGTCAGAAAACCTGTTCTTTATCACAGGTGGGTCCATCAGCCTACATCTTTTTTAAGATTTTTTACAAATGCCCTTCATAGGACAGTTTTGTTTTTCCTTTATTTCTGAACTGTAAAAGAAAAAAAACCCAAAATAAAAAACTTTCAAGTTGGAAATATCCTACTAACATTCTTCTAAATTGATTTTAGTTGGTAGCAGGTGTAATAGTTTCAGTACTGCATCTTTTTTTTTCTTAGCAGTTCTGCAGGTGACTTATCATTTATTCTAGAGAAGGCTGCTTTAAATGATACAGTCTGTCAATAGCAATCTTGAGACTTCTGCATCTAGCCACTGAATCTCTATGAACATGAAGATTTGGGTTTTCTGGAAGAGAGCCATTCCATTTGTGAAAATGGAAACAGCAGTATTTTAGGGTGGAAATGGATATAAATAATCTTCAGTTACTATTATCCCATCATCTTCATGAGAGAGATGGCCTCAATGTGACAGAGAGTGTTAAAGATAAAACATACTCATGTCACTTGTGAACAATGGTGTGGCAGACACTGTGAAGGACCGTGGCCGTTTACACGGGAACCCCTGCAATGAGATTTTACAGTGAGGGAGAGAAAGCATGCTCAACTCCAAATACAGCATGGGCAAGTAGAAATGCACAGCCTAGGGGCAGGGTTGGGGGTCGGTAGATGGAAAATTATTGAGATAAAACATCAGGGGTAAGGGAAGCCTGGCTAAACTGACCTAATGGGATCCTTGTTGAAGACAAGCCAGAGTGAGGGAACATCGTCTGGGGGGACCTGGTCAGATACTCAGGTAGGGGGTTATGGTTAACCTAACTTCGCAGAGTGCTTGTGAAGGTACATTTTCCGAGGAGGTACACACCTATACCTAGAAGAAGGTTCAGGAAACTGCCTGAAGTCTGGTGAAGCAAAGAGTCTTTACCAAAGGTAAGGTTTTTGGTTTGTTTTCTTGTGCTTCTCGGATTTACAGGAAAGCCACACCAGGTTAACAGTACTTTTGCTAGGAGTCTGATTCTTAGGTTCCCCCATACATAATTTGGCTGCGTTTTTTCCCCCCTCTTTTGGGATGTTTCTCATGAAGTATGCCAATCTCCACTAGGAGTGTAGAGATCTATGAGACCTAAAAAGAAAGGAGACTTGGAGGCAGTCGAAGGTAATGTAGAGGCATCTAAGGTCAGCCTGGTAGAAGGATTGTGGGAGGAAAAACCCCCACGAAAGCCGTGAGCTCACGCCTTTGTTGCAACGTGGCAACGTGGAGCAGCTCCAGAATGAGTCTTCGGAGGAGAGCAGGCAGGTTAAAGATGTCATAAAGTGGACTGGGGAAGGTCAGGCCGAGGGTAGTTGTGTTCTGAGAAAATTTTACTGCTCGTTTTCTTGGAAGGTATGGGAAAACGTTGGTCGTGTTTATCACGGAGTCTCTCAGAACACTAAGACAAGGTGCTTGAGATCCCACATCTATTTATCAATGTGATTATATTACTTGAATACTGAATCTATTGGCATAACTCATTGAGTTTTATAGAAATGATTTTCTGAGCTGATATATATATATATATATATATATATATGTACATTTATATATATATGGCATGTTTTCACTATAATGCTTACCTCATACGTTTTGAGAGTAGGAGGACTGAGGAATAAACCCATAACTGCATTTCTTCCCTGCTTTTATGCTATCTCACGAATGTCTACAAATGCAGATCTCTAAATATTAAATAAGTTGTTCATTAATTTAGCATCTGTCCATTCCTAGTCATTTTCACTTCAACATCTTTTCCAGTTTTGCCATTCCCTCGGTTTCCCAGGCTTTCTACCATTTATATCATTCATTTTTTTGTTCCTTCATTTTTTTCTAACCTGATTACACAGTTAGAGGTTTCTGTTGTTTTTGCTTCGAAATCTAGTCTTCTACCCATCCTCTCTGCAGAATCCCACCACAACCTCACACCTGCTCAAGCTTTCATGGGTTCTTTTTGCTGAGCTAACACATTTTATTCCTGAGCAGTTTCCATCTCTACACCCCCAAACTGAAATTCAGCCAGTACCTGGCTAAAATAATCATACTTTTTAAATGGTACTTCTGTTGTTTCTACCAGTTTATAAAATTTTAGGTGCATTCCATTATTTTAACTTCAGACATGAGAACAGCATTTTTACCTCTGAAACCCTCTATTATCAGTGCATAGTTGGTTCTCAGAAAGTACACAGTTGAATGTATCAGGAAGGAAATGATTGTATTTTCAAAGGATATATATTCCCAGGAATTTGTAAGTACTCACCCTAATAATTAATTAGAATAAGTAACACAATAATAAGGCCTTAGAGTTTTCAAGGCTTTGGAAAAGAAATGGGGAGACAGAGGCAGAGGTAGGAAGGCAATATTGGGTCAATTCTGTTAAGAAATAAAAATTCAACTGAGTAAATTTTAAAGATTTCGTTGTCTCTCTTGAAGAATTCATGAATCGAGCAGCGGGAGGTGGGGTGTCTTAGCAGGTAGATTGTCTCACTTCCCTTTGGGGGTCGGAGAGGGCCCATGTGACAAATGACCACATTGAGACCCATTAGAAAATTCCAGACTGACACGTTAAGATTACACTCCCGGAAAAGGTTGACACTGCACTTACATCAGGTATTAAGTCTAGGCTGGTTGTCAAGGCTTTAGGACAAGCGACTCCATTTTGGGCCGTGGTCTTCTCTTTAACAATTTCTAGTCAGAAAACAACCCCCCCCCTGCCCCCACCACACATGACATTTTTCAGTTTCAAAGGAAAATACAAATCTGACATGGAGACAGTATGACAGAGAGAGACAAGATAAAGAGTTTCCAGATGGTTTTGTGTTGCTTTAAAATGAGTAACAATTCTTTCTTTTTTTAATTCAAAGTGTAAACTTTTTTAATGGGTCTCTTTCCTAAAGGGCAAAAAGCTGCCTACCTATACAATTTTATCACTAGCTTGAGGCATGG
>PVKM010041317.1:0-13163 GCA_004027735.1 Carollia perspicillata
TGCTCCAATAGCACTTGCACTTCTCTGAACTATGGTAGCTCTCCCCACGTAGACTGTAAAATCCCCAAGGCAGTGTCTTGTCTGCACACAGTTTAGAGTCTTAGAGGTAGATGTTGAATAAATGCTTATCAAATTGACCTAGTTATGCTTTATATCTGCCCTTAAAATCTAGCTTGTTAGGGAAGCAGGATGTTCAGTGTGGAAGAAGAAAGAGCATCTCTGGGAAAGGCTCTCACGTTTCAGTCCCCCAGTGTGTTGCCTCCATCCCCTGGCTGAGGCCCCATAGAGGGGCCTGGAGGAGTGATACTCAACCACTTCACTTGTGTGAGGGTAGAATCATCTCCAGTCACTCTGCTCACTACAAGGAAGGGGGTAAGGTGACCAACACCTCCTGTTCTTCCCTCAAAATATTGCAAGTTTTCGAGTGAAAAGTGCACAAACATCATGTTCCTTCGCCTTGTCCCAAGGGCTCTCAGTTTATGTGTACCAGCTGCTGTGCTAGCGTGATACCAAAAGGGGAAATGGGAAGGTGTGGAACCCTTCTCATTTCTGTCCTTCAAAACCAAATGGAAAATAAAAGTTCACCTAAAAAATACTCCCTTGCCCCAGAAAATATTCGCCTGTTCTGTGATTCACTAGTGCAGCTATAAATAGCTGGAAAGGAAAAAAGCAGCCACAATTAGCTCCACTTAAGACTCAAGTGAGTTCTTGATTGATTCTGTCCTCCAATCACACTCTACTTCTTAAGTTCCTTTTGTCTCATACATTCTGCAATTATTTCACACCTTCTCTCTCCTCAAATGGTCAACACCTCATCCTCTAGTCTCCTTTTTCATCTGATAGCCCTAC
Organism: Carollia perspicillata; assembly: GCA_004027735.1. Classification (NCBI taxonomy): domain Eukaryota; kingdom Metazoa; phylum Chordata; class Mammalia; order Chiroptera; family Phyllostomidae; genus Carollia; species Carollia perspicillata. The sequence goes on from PVKM010041317.1 coordinate 850, forward strand.
TCCCTTCTTCACTGAGAAAAGTGAGGCCATCAGAAGAGAACTTCCAGATGTCTATCAGCACACCTACCTGCTGCTTGTTACTATGATGCTGTCTAGTAGCTATGTGTGGCTATTTAAATTGAGATCAAATAAAACTAAATATTCAGTTCCTCAGTCTTACTGGTCACTTTTCAAATGCTTCACAGCTACATATGGCTTGTGGCCTCTACCCTGGATAGGGCAGACATAGAACATCTCCATCCCTGCAGACAGTTCTACCGGACAGTGCTGTTCAGAGATGACCTATCTGTATGTGTATCTAAAACACATCCTGTACTTATTGGTGCATCTCCTCTCTCCTAAGTCAAGGGCACTGCTCCAGCAATTCTTTCCTGCCTCCTACATAATCAGTTTTCAGCTCAATAAGAGATCATTTCCATCAGTATATAAACATGACTGTAATTTTCCTCATCTTAAAAAAATATAAGAGGAACAGTTTGGGGTGACGGAAAAGCTTTGGAAATAGATAATGGTACTATCAACACAAAAACGAAATGATAAATATGTGCTACTGTAGTAATGATACTGCACTCTATAAATGTATCAAACCAACATGCTGCACACCTTAAACTTACAATGGATATTATACATCAATTATATCTCAATGAGAAAAAAGATAATGGTAATGGTTGAGCAAGACTGTAGATGTAATTAATGTCACTGAATTTTAAGTGGTCAAAATGGCAAATTTTATGTTATATATAATATATATGCTACCATAATAGAACAATTTATTAAAAATTTTATTTATTTTCAGAGAGAGGGGACAGGAGAGAGAAAGAGAGGGAGGGAAACATCAATGCGAGAGAAACATAGATCACTTACCTCCTGCATGCTCCCAACTAGGGACCTTGCCCACAAACCAGACAAATAACCTGACTGGGGATCGAACCTGCAGCGTTTCTCTTTGTGGGACAATGCTCAACCAAATGAGTCATGCCAGTGAGAGCTAAAAATATTTTTTTGAGGACAAAATCTTTTCTCTCTCTCTTTAAATTGTTGTTCAAGTACAGTTATCCCTACTACCCCCCCATGACTCCCCCCACCCCAGCCATCCCCACCTCCCACCCTTGATCCTACCTGCCCTTTGCCTTTGTCCATATGTTCTTTATACGTGTTCCCTGATGACCCTTCCCTTTTTACTCCCCATTATCCACTCCCACCTCCCCTCTGGTTACTGTCAGTTTGTTCTTAATTGCAATGTCTCTGGTTATATTTTGCTTGCTTGTTTGTTTTGTTGTTTAGGTTCCTGTTAAAGGTGAGATCATATGGTATTTACCACCTAGCTTATTTCACTCAGCATAATGCTCTTCAGTTCCATCCATGCTGTCACAAAGGGTAGGAACTCCTTTCTCTCTGCAGTGTAGAATTCCATTGTGTAAATGTACCATAGTTTTTGGATCCATTCATTTACTGTTGGGCACTTAGGCTGCTTCCAACACACTTGGCTATAGTAAATCTGACCTGGCACTTCCACTGCTGGGATTATACCCTAAGGATAAAAATCTTCTGAAGGCATCAATTCCCTGTACTCATCACCAGCTATGGCCCTATTTCTCAGTTTCCCTTTGTAGCAAAACTTTCTAAAAGACCTGTGTGGTTTTGCCTTCTCCAATTCTTGTCCTTGTGTTTGTGCTTTGACCCCTCTAATGTCCCAAGTCTTTCTGCCCCACTACTCCATCAAAATTGCTTTTATCAGCTGCTAAATCCAATGAACAGTTATTTTTCATTGTACTCGATTTATCAGCAGCTTCTGATAATCCTCTCCTCCAAAACATTTTATTCCCTGTTTTTAAGTCCCAGACCTGTCTCTTAAGACCTGCTCCTCTGCCGTTTGCTCTCTGACCTCTTGGATCCTGGGCTGTGCCCCCCAGGCCTCACCAAACCTCCTTAACTTCAACTATCTGTTTATCTGGACCGCAGCCTACAGACAACCTGACTCTTTCAACTGGCTCCCCACCACCCCCTGCTCCCACCATTGCTCCTTCATCTAACTGCCCTGACTCCCCTCTCATCATTAATTCTGAGACCTTTCTGAAGAGCCAGCCAAGCGCTGGTCTATTTGGTCTCTCTTTTTAAGATCTAGGAAAGTCTATCCCATCCCTGACTAAGTCTTGTGACTAAAAATAATGGGTATGAATTTCTAGCTTCTTAAATGACATAGTCAATCTTCCTGTGTTAGAACACCCTTAGATAAAACAGCTAAAGTTGTTGCCCAAAAGAATCAATGTCAAACACTTATTTGTATTTTCTTCAATGGATCTACCTGCTTTACTTAGCGTCTTTTATTTGGATTATACCAGAATATACTCTGTATTATTCTGGTGCCTAGAAAAAGAAAGCACTCAGATTTCTCAGGAAACTGGACAAGGACAGATGTGCTTTGATCCAAATGAAAATAAAATAAAATGATGGCTACTAGTGTCAGCTTGGGACTGGAAGTTTTTTGATCCTGGTTTCCAATTTCCATCCTTACTAATCACTGTACATTTCTTAGGATTACAGCCACGTACCTGGAAGCATCAAGGAACGGTCTGTAGGCCAAGCTGATCCATTCTTCTCTATTGGATGCATAGTTTGGCTCCCGGGGTGTTTCTCTCATGGTGTCCAAATCCACTAAATAATGGCATTTACTGATGTCGATCTGTAATGGAGAAAGGCCAACTCTTCATCAGACATTACAAAGGTCCTTTCAGGGTAAGGAACATTAATTGCAACTCTAAGCATTCCCACAGGGTTTTAGAAGCACAAGACTACAAGTCCTCAGAGGATGCTACCTGTGCTCTCTGCGCTCAGGTAAGAGTGTTGCGTATTGGGTTCTTATTTTGGCTCCTAGGAGTTATGAATGTAAGCATTGTGAATTCTGACTCTAGTTTTGGTATTAAGTCCTTCTAGCCATACAGTCATTTCTGAAACTCGCATAAGTCTACAAGTTATTAAAAAAAAACTATCTTCTTCAGCTCACAACTGCTCCTTTCCAATGATCACTTCTTATTCCAGAGATTGAAAGGGCATGACACACACACGTGCTAACGTGTGAGGAAACCCTGTCTCTGCTGGCAGAGCCATGTGAGGTTACCTTACGCCTCACTAATGCTACAACAATATCACGCACATCGTCTCCTTCAAAAGTTCTGCAAAACTGACGGAAACATGGGGACTGTTCCTGCAGCAAACGATCAATGAAACTGAGATACCAGAACTGAAGGGTGGAGAAAATTATGAAAACCATATAGTGACTATAAGCAAAACAACAGTCATTCAGGTGCTCACAACATGGATACATGAGAGTATCACATATTAGTATGCTCATGGGAGAATACTAATATATTTCATTTAAAATCACTTTGGTACTGTACTTATAACAAAATTAACTCAATGGAACATGCTATAAAGTTGTAGAATCCTTCTGCAGTTAAACAGTTCATTTCAAACAATAATTACATTCTTTTCCCTCATCTTGAAGCCATCGGAATATTTAATAGCTGCAGGGAAAATTTGTAAACCTTTTTAATTTTAAATAAAGTTTTAACTTTAAAAAAATAAAGAGGACATACAAGTTTCTATGAGGTTAAATAAAACTCAAAGATGGAAAATATCACTGTGATATTGTGATTTATAATGAATATATATTTTGGCTCATGGTTCCTGGCGCTCAGCTTTCAAAACCATTGTTATTTCCTAATTGATAAAAGCAAGGGAAGCATCTTTTGTTACAGTATTAGGTCTCTTGTCATTAGCACCTGAAATTCCTTCAAACCCATAAAAGTGAAAGGGGTACCTCATTATTCATAACAAGCCCCTTCCAAAATCATAAAATTTTATGATTTTATGTTAATTGGGTGACTTCTGGAAAGCACCTAAAAATGGGGGAGGAGGACTGGTCACCAGAAGAGCTAATACTGTGATGAGAGGGTTGGACCTTTCAGTCCCACCAGTGACCTCGGAGGAAGGCAGAGGAACTAGACACTGAGTTCCATCACCGATGGCCAATGGTTTAATTAATCATGCCTGTGTAATGAAGCATCTGTACAAATTCCAAAGGGCAGGTTCAGATAGCTTCTGGTTTGGTGACTACATGAAGATTCAGAGAGAATGGTGTGCTGGGAGAGGGCATGAGAGGTCTGTACCCTTTCTCCATACCTTGCCCTGTGCACCTCTTCCATCTGGCTGTTCTCGAGTTATATCCTTTTATAATAAACTGGTAATCTACTAAGTAAAATGTTTCTCTGAGTTCCGTGAACTGCTTTAGTAAATTAATCAAACCCCAGGAGGGGTCATGGGAACCTCTAATTTACAGCCTTGAAGGTCAGGGGTGTCAAACTCATTTTCACTAGGGGCACATCAGCCTCACGGTTGCCTTCAAAGGGCCAAATGTCAAGTCCTTAACAGTTAAGGAGTAGTTACATTTATACAGTCCTAAAATTATTTTGGTTATTATGTCTGTTACCAGGCATTGGTGTTCTTAGGTTCCCCAAGATAGAAATCGAGAGGAAACCCCAGAGCAGTTTCCAGCATAAAGGAAGGTCCTCTGAACTGGCTCCGGGGTGGGCTCTGCCTGGCTGCTGTCATACACTGGGGACAAAGCAGGCTTGCTTGAAAAGGCGGGCTTTCAGAATTTTCCATTTCAGGGTCACGTGACTTCCTTTCCCCAGTGTGTTGCCTGCTGAACTGTGTTGTGCACCTGCCAGATTGCTCATCACTGCCACTCTAAGAAGGTCATATTCAGCTGCACATGCTGGTCAGTAGGTTAAGCAGGAAACTAGACAGGAGATAAAATCAGCTACCTCTGCATTTCTGAGTAGGGAGTGCAGAGGTGATGACATTTTTGCCTGTGCTCCTTCAGACCACCTGGTCTTAACTTGGCTTTGTGACCACCTGGTATTTTCAAATCCCGGACTCAGGTTCCTATGCTATCTCAGGTCCTTACTTAACACTGTTACTAGGTTCTGTGACTTTAAATGAAACAATGTATCATGAACCAATTTTACCACAGGCCAATTGATATAAACATGAGTTAAGTTCCTATAGCATCTCATCAATGTTATAATGAAACAATGTTGAAAAAAACATTATTCAAGGATCTACCGCATTATTTAAAAAGTTATCATATGGAGGCCTATAAGGAATTATTAATCCCTGTATTATAAATGAAAAAGCCAAGACTCAGACTAATTAACTTCATTTTTTGCAAGATGTATATACTAAACCCCTATAATATACTAGGCATTAAGTTAGAACTAATAATATAGATCAAATACATAAGACACAGTTCTTGCCCTGAAAGGATTTAAAGTACTAACCACACATAGCAAAGCCATGTCTGCAGCAAGGTCAGAGTAACTTCAAAAGTCATATATCAAGACTGAAAACAAATGACTGAATCATAAGCAAAGTGCTCTCAGGAGCTCATCTAAATTGTTTCTTAAAAATTAAAATCAAAAAAGAATTCTACCCCCTCCTGGCTGGAGTGGTTTGGTCGGTTGGCGTGTCATTCCACGTGTAGAAAGGTCACAGGTTCGATTCCTGGTCAGGGCACATGCCTGGGTTGTGGGTATATTCCTCTGCTGGGGCACGTAAGGAAGGCAACTGATCAGTGTTTCTGCCTTACACCAATGGCTCTCTTTCTCTCTCCCCCATGCCTTCCCCTCTCTCTAATATCAATAAATGTATCCTTGGGTAAGGATTAAAAAAAAAAGAAGAAGAGTCCTCCCAGAAAGTCAGGTTTCAGCTAAGACAAAGACTATTTGAGGCTTCTGATCAAAATGGCAGTATAGGTAAACGCAGTAATTGGAACCTCCCACAACCACATCAAAATGACAACTAAACTACAGAACCACCATCACTCAGAATTGCCTTAAATCTAGCTAACCAGAAGTCCTAGTAACTAAGGATATAAAGAAGAAGCCACATCAGGACCAGGAGGGGCAGAGACATGGAGAAGGCTGGCCCCACACCCATGGGTGGTGGTGAGATAGGGAGGGATGTTTCAGCTATGGAGGTCCCTCCTGAGGAGCAGCGTCTCAGCCCCACAGCAGAACCCCCAGCCCAGGATTCCAGGGCCGGGAAGAGAAGTCTCCATAATTTTCGGATGTGAAAACCAGTGGGGATTATGGTTGAACGAGATGGAGACTCCTGGGGTCCCTGTGCACAGACATACTCACTCTGAGCTTTAGCACTGGCACAGCAGCTTGAAAGGCACCTGGGACACATGGGAAGGAACTAAACTGTCAGGCTTCAGGACGAGGGCTGGAAGAGCAGCTGTCTCCCAGACAGAAGTGTTGGTAGAGGCCATTGTTCCTTTTCTTAGACCTGCCCTCAAATGAGTGGGCAGGTGGGAAGCAAACCTAAGTCTCCATCTACCTGGTTTATACTGTTCATCCCACCCTGGAAAGTCCCCGAGGCCCTATCTGACCCAACTTGCAGGCCCACCCAAACCTGTTCCATGGCTATTCATACCATTGGCCTCTCTTGGCTCATGATGCTGCCTTTCCTAAAATGTTTCAAACAAGTAGCATATGGCCTCTGTATACCATGTACCCCTTGCTAAGTGGCCCCAGGCCCAGCACTAACAACAGACAACCTTGGTTTACAGCTTGGCCTACACTGTGCACCTCCAAGCCCAACATATGCAACAGCCCTCTAAAAATTGCTTTGTAGCTCATGCCAGGTGGCCCTGGGCAGGGCACAGATGGCAATTAACATTGGCCTGCAACTCCCAAGAGACCCCAGAGTCACCACACCCTGCTGGCAGATTCAAACCACACTGAAGCACCACAGAACCACATCCACCATCAACACACTCAAGGGGTGAACTGGCAGGTGCCTGAGTCCTGCTGAAGTGAGCTCTGCTCTGTGGGATAGGCCCCGAACAGAAGACCCTGCACACAACCAGTCCTTGCATCCAACTGGCCTGGTCACTCCCTCCTATCAATGTGCCAACAGCAATCAAAGCTCAACTACAACAAAAAGGTGCAGAGTCCACACCTGGAACACCCAGCTTGCGTGACTAGGTAGGCTGTGCCACTGGGCCCTGTAGGACACCTACTCCATAAATCTACTCTACCAAGACTGAGAGGGATAGAAGCTTTACTAAACACATTGAAACAAACAAACAAACAAACAAAAAAACTCAGTCAAAAGGAAAAGACAAGGAACATGTCTCAAATAAAAGAACAGAAAAAAACTCCAAGAAAAGAACTAAACAAAATGGAGACAACCAATCTGCCAGATGTAAAGTTCAAAACACTGGTTAGAGGAGGAGTAGATGAACTTGGTGAGAATTTCGACAAAGAGATAGGAAACAAAAATAAAGATAGAAAACATAAAAAAGAACCCATCAGAAATAAAGGATACACTAAGTAAAATGAAGAATATATTAAAGGTAATTAACTGGAGTAGATGAAGCAGAGGATCAAATCAGCAATTAGGAAAATAAAGAAGAACAACATACCCAATCAGAACTGAAAAAGGAAAAAGAATTAAAAAAAATGAGGCTAGCATAAGGAGCCTCTGGGACAACTTCAGCATACGAACATTCAAATCTTGGGCATTCCTGAAGAAGAGAAAGAGCAAGAAAATTGAAAAACTATTTGAAAAAATAATGATGGAAAATTTCCCTAACCTGGTAAAGGAAATAAACGGACAAGTCCAGGAAGTGCAGAGTCTCAAACAAGGTGAACCTGAAGAGGCCCACACCAAGACTCCTGAGATACATTACAAGACACATTACAAGACACCAAGACACATTATAAGAAATGTTAAAGGGTCTTCTCTAAGGAGAAGAAAGAAAAAATGATAAAAATATGAATTAAAAAAATAAACATACATCTATGAACACTTAGTTTAAATGCAAATGGATTAAATGCTCCAATTAAAAGACATATGGTGGCTGACCCTTACATATGCTGTCCACAGGAGACTCACTCCAAGATCCAAGATGGTGGCAGAGTAGGTGGAAGCTACACTAACGTCCTCCCAGGACCAAACTGGAATTACAACTAAGTTACAGAAAAATCACTCTGAATAACCAACTGAACAGCAGCTGGAGAGAAGCCTTACAACCAAGGACTTACAGAAGAAACTACATCATGATAACAAGACTGCCACTTATCCTGGGCTCTGGTACAGCCAAGTGATGACAGTCTGGGGTTAATGGCTCGGGGGAAAGAGCGGAAGGGTCAGCTGCCAGGATCTCTGTGCTGAGTCATTACCCACACTGCGGAAGCCATTTTTCACGGGCAGAGCACAACCGTCCAAACAGCATCAGCTGAGGGGAAGCAAATGACCCACTCGCAAGAATCCCTCTAACCCTACCCTGTGGAGCTTAGGCCTGGCTGCTGAGAAGTAGAGCTGGAGGCACTTACAATGATTAAGCCTAACAGAAAGCCTGCAGGCAGTGGTGGAACTCTGACTTTAGTTGACCCTCCGTAGGCCTGGAGCTGGTAAAAGACAGTCTTGGTGCACAGCCTGGCCCTTTCTGCACCCACCCAGGACCAGCAGAGAGAGACACAAGCTGTGGGTCACTGACAGCTACAAACAGGTTGCCCAGGGCCAGTCACAGTCAGCATCTGACAGGTCTGCACCACAGTCTTTGGAGATCTGTGTAATCCATAAAAACAAACACAAGGAGATCCAAAATAAGAAGACAAAGAAACTGGCCCCAAATAAAAGAACAAGAGAATTCTCCAGAAGAAGAGCTAAATGAAATGGAGCCAAGCAATTTATTAGATACTGTGTTTAAAGTAATGATTATAAGGATGCTTGACAGCATGAAAAAAGACACAGAAACCATAAAAAGGGACCAGTTAAAAACAAAGAATGCAATATCTGAAATAATGAATGCCCTGAAAGGAATAAACAGGTTAGGTGAAGCAGAAGATTGAATCAGTGATTTGGAAGACATGGTAGAAAAAAACACCCAAGCAGAGCAGAAAAAAAGAAAAAAGATCATGGCTGGTGTGGCTCAGTGGATTGAGTGCTGGCCTGGGAACCAAAGGGCCACTGGTTCGATTCCCAGTCAGAACACATACCTGGGTTGCGAGCCAAGTCCCCAGTAGGGGGCGTGCGAGAGGCAACCACAAATTGATGTTTCTTTCCCTCTTTCTCCCTTCCCTCTCCTCTCTCTAAAAATCAGTAAAATATGTTTAATAAAAAGAAAAGAAAAGAAAAAAGAATTTAAAAAATGAGGTGAGTTAAAGGAACCTCAGGGACATGGAAGTGTAACAACATCCACATCATGGGGATACCAGAAGAGAGTGAGCAAGGGATTGAGAATATATTTGAAGAAACAATGACTGAAAACTTCCCTAACCTGGTGAAGGAAAAAGACACACAGTTCAGGAAGCACAAAGAGTCCAAACAAGATGAACCCAAAGAGGCCCACACCAATTATACATCATAATTAAAATGCCAAAGCTTAAAGACAGGGGGAGAATCTTAAAAGCTGCAAGAGAAAAGCAGTTAGTTACCTACAACTGAGCTCCCATAAGAAAGTCATCTGAATTCTCAACAGAAGCATTTCAGGCCAGAAGAAATTGGCATCAAATATTCAAGGTGATGAAGAGCAAGGATCTGCAACCAAGGCCCCATTACCCAGAAAGGCTATCAACAAGCTAAAGGGAGTTTTTGCCACCAAACCAGTATTGTAGGAAATATTAAAGGGCCTCCAAAATGAAAGAGGAGGAGGTGGTGAAGGAGAAGGAGACGGAAAAGGTGAAGGGCGAGAGTGAGGAGGGGGAGGAAGGAAAGGAGAGGGATGAAGAGGATGAGAAGAAGGAGAAGGAGGAGAAATAGAAGCAGAAGAAAAAAAGAGAGAAATAATAAAAATAAAGTGTCAATAAATATGCATCTATCAATAATCACGTTAAATGTAAATGTCTTAAATGATCCGATCAAATGGCATAGAGTAGTTAGTTGAATGAATAAGAAAACAAGACCCACATATATGCTGTCTCCAAGAGATCCACCTCAAAATGAAAGATACACCCAGACTAAAAGCAAAGGAATAGAAAAAGATATTTCATGATGACATAAATGAAAAAAAGAGATGGGACAGCAATACCTATATACGACAAAATAGACTTTAAAACCAAGGCTATGGTAAGAGACAAAGAAGGACACTACTTAATGATAAAGGGAACAGTCCAACAAGAGGATATAACCCTAGTAAACATTTATGTACCCAACATAGGAGCACCTAAATGTGTGAAGCAAATCTTGATGGACATAAAGGGAGAGACTGACAGAAATACAGTCATACTGGAGGATTTTAACACCCCACTAGATTTCAATGGATAGATCTACCAGGCAGAAATCAACAAGAGACAGTGGCCTTAAATGACACATTTAAGAGGATTTAATTGATATATTTAGAGCATTCACACCAAAGCAGCGGAATATACACACTTTTTAAAAAAAATTTATTCATTTATTTTTAGAGAGAGGCGTAGGGAGAAAGAAAGAGAGAGAAACATTGATTGGCTGCCTCTCACATGACCCCAACTAGAGACCTGGCCTGCAATCCAGGCTGTGTTCTGACTGGGAATTGAACCAGTGACCTTTTGGTTCACATGCTGGCTCTCAATCTACTGAGCCAAAGAAGCCAGGGCAGAATGTACCTTCTTTCCATGTGCACATGGATTGTTTTCTAGGATAGACCACATGTTAGGACACAAAACTAGTCTAAAAAAATTTAAGAAGACTGAAATCATGTCAAGCATCTTTACTGACCATAATGCTATGAAACCAGAAATCAACCACAAGAAGAAACTGAAAAATACACAAAGACATAGAAGCTAAATAACATTTTATTAAACAATGAATGGGTCAACAATGAGATCAAGGGAGAAATCAAAAGATACCTTGAAACAAATGAAAATGAGAACACAACAACCTAAAATCTGTGGGACACGGGGAAACAGTCCTAATAGGGAAATTCATAGCATTACAGGCCTTTCTCAAGAAACAATAAAAGGCTCAAATAAACAATTCAACTTTACACTTAAGTGAACTTGAAAAAGAACAACAAACGTAGCCCAATGTGAGTAGCAGGAAGGAAATAATACAGATTTTAGTGGAAATAAATGAAATAGAGTCTAAAAAACAAACAAACAAATAAAAGATCAATGATCCAAAAGCTAGTTCTTTGAAAGGTTAAACCAGATTGACAAACCTTTAACCAGACTTATCAAGAAAAAAAGAGAGAGGACCCTCATAAATAAAATCAGAAATGAAAGAGAATAACTGACACAAAAGAAATACAAAGGATTGTAAGAAAATGTTATGAACAACTATATCCCAACAAATTGGATAACCTGCACAAAATGGATAAATTCCTAGAAACACACAATCTTTCAAAACTAAATCAGGAAGAATCATAGAATCTGAATAAACAGATTACACCTAGTGAACCTGAAGCAGTAACCAACAAACAAAAGCACCGAACTGGGTGGCTTCACAGGCGAATTTTACCAAACATTCCAAGAAGAACTCATACCTCTCCTTGTCAAAATATTCCTAGCTCATTTTACATGGCCAGCATTATCCTAGTTCTAAAACTAGATAAAGACATTACAAAGTAAGAAAATTATAGGCCTATATCCCTCTTGAACATAGATATTAAAGTCCTCAACAATATTTTAGCAAACTGAATACAGCAATACATCAAAAGTGGGACACAGCAATAAATCCCACAAGATCATACACTATTATCAAGTGGGATTTATTCTAGGGATGCAAAGTTGGTACAACATTTGCAAATCAATAAATGTGATACACCACATAAACAAAATGAAAGATAAAAGCCACATGTTTATAGCAATAGATGCAGGAAAAGCATAGGATAAAATCCAGCACCCATTTATGATAAAAACTCTCAGCAAAGTGGGAATACAAAGAACACATCTAAACTTCATGAAGTCCATATACGGCAAACCCACTGCCAGCATCAAACTCAAAAACTACAAATGTTCCCCTTAAGATCAGGAACAGACATGGATGTCCACTTTCAACTCTCTTATCCTACCCACAGCAATCAGACAAGAAGAAGAAATAAAAGGCATCCATATTGGAAAAGAAGTAAAACTGTCTTTACTTGCAGATGACATGATACTGTACATAGAGAACCCTAGAGATTCCAAGAAACTACTAGAACTGATAAATGAATTCAGTAAAGTGGCAGGATAGAAAATATCCAGAAATCAGTTGCATTTTTATATGCCAATAAAAATCTATCAAAAGGGAAATTAACAAAACAATTCCAGTCATAACTGCTT
>PVKM010041318.1:0-13176 GCA_004027735.1 Carollia perspicillata
CAATGGAACACCACTCAGCCGTGAAAGAGATAATAATAATGAAACTTACCAGAGGACCACAGAGAGGCACCTTGAGGGTATCTTACTACGTGAAACAAGTCAGACACAGAAAGACAAATACCATACAATGTCACTTATATGTGGAGTCTGAAACACAAAAAAGAAATGAAGAAAGGAAACAAAAGTCACAGATACAGAGAACAAACTAGTGGTTGCCAGAGGGGAGGGGGCGCGGAGGGCTGGGCAAAGTTGGGGAAGGGGTCAAGAGGCACCAACCTCCAGTCATAAAATTGGTAAGTCACAGGGACAGAATGTGCACCCTGGGGCCTACAGTCAATAATATCGTTTTGCATATTTGAAAGCCATTAAGAGAGTAAGCCTTAAAAGTTCTCACCGTATTTAAAAAAGCTTTTTGTAACTTTGTATGGTAACAGATGGTAACTAGATTTTTTTTTGTGGTGACCATTTCGCAATGTATACAGTTATTGAATCATTATGTTGTAAAACTGAAACTAATGTAATATATCGATGATACTTCAATTTAAAAAATGAAGAAACAGACCTGTCTTGGATGTTTAAAATACAACTCTCTATAAATAGGGTTTAATGCACTCTGCCACTCCTCAGAAAAACTAGAAGTATCGCCACACCACACACTTCAGCCTTTCGTCCACTCGGAAACTCATCAAGACCAAGGCCTCAAGCCCCATGTTGCAGACATGAGGAATCTGACATGGAATCAGTGACTTTTCTGGTAGGCGAGGTTGGCCCAGCAAGGCTGTTGGGGAGAGAGAGTGAGGGGGGAGAGGCTTCCGCAGCCCCATCAAAGCTAAACCTTGAGTTCACCATTATCTTCGCTTCTTCCCTATCCGTCATCACCACCGGTCCCCTAAAATGCCCTTGGCTTTGGCTTTGACTTGCCTCTTGTGCTGGATGCCTTCATCTGTCCCCAGTGAGGCTATCTCCGTTCTTCTGCACTCTGCTCTGTGCCCCCAGAGCCTGTAGAAGTGAATCATAGGCCCCTGGCCCTCAGACTTCCAGGTGGGTTTGGCACTGGTGGGAGACCAATGGGAAGGAGCAGAGCGAACTGGCGAGGTTGAGGTGTTCCTCCTCCAAGTTCCCTCCCTGTGGGGTCGCCAAGGGCTGGCTGCATCCGGAGGCCTCAGCTCAAGTAAGGCAGCCCTCTCCTCGATTCTGTCTCCCCAATTCCTCATCTGCCCCCAAAGACTGAGGAGTGGTAATGGAACCCCACTATTACTAATCTGGGCTTCTGCACTATGCCTTGCGGTCTCCCTACACTGTGCCCACGCCTTTGTAAATAGTTTCAGAAACTCAGCTTGAAGTATCTGTTTCCTGCTGATACACCTCTCAAATTTGATCTTATATGGGTCAGATGTTTCTGCTCGGTGATATTTCTGTTCCTGCCACCCGAATCACTGCTCTGCACAGTAACCTAAACTTCAACTTCTGTAGCCACATAGAATGGGGGTCATATGCCACTCCACCTTCTATAGCTAGCAGACCTCAGGCCAGTCACTGTACCTCTTTGAGCCTCGGCTTCTTCATCTGAAAATGGCAATAATAATAATAATGTATCCACTCTATAGAGGTCCCCTGAGGATCAAATGAGACAATAGGGAGTAGTGGGGAGTGTGACAAACTACAGAACTCATGCCGCATCTCTGAGAAAAGGGAGGCAGTGGCTCCCCAGACCCAAGGGATAACTGTCTTGAAGAAAAGCCAGCCCAGACTTTAGGTTTTCTGCTACTTCAGGAAGTCAGAAGTCCAGATTTTTATATGAAATCTCCCCTTCACTAGACTGTCAGCACCATGAGGACAGTAGTGACTATTTTATTCATTACTGTGTCCCCCCACTAGAATAGTGCCCAACACAGAGAAGCAATCAAAAAGTATTTGTTGAATAAAATTATTCCAATGTTTAAATATCCCATCTCATCAGGGAAAAACATAACCAGGACCAGGATGGTGAACACACAATACAGTATACTGTTGATGGGTCGATACTGTAGAATTGTACACCTTAAGTGTATATAGTTTTAGTAACCAATGTCACCCCAGCAAATTCAATAAAAATTTTTTAATTAAATATACATGTCTAGAAAATACAAAATAAAATAAACAGTGTTCAGCTGTAAAAACAAAAACAAAAGCAGGTCCCTGCGAGAGCCGCATGGCCGTGGGAGTGCACTCTTTTTACACCCCGCTTCCCAGGCGGCTCCCTCCCCCACTCCAGCCCCAGCCCTGGACACACGGCTCCTGTGAACCGCTACTTTAGAATTACGCTGTAGAAATAACCACAACTGAAAGGTGCTAATAAACGGAGGGCCCTTCGGGGGGGCCCTGCTGTGTGGACACAGGCAGGTTTTCATGAAGTGGGTACAGCGATCATTTTCCGAATCTCCGCTGCTCAGCCCCGAGTCCGCTCCCCTGCAGTCAGGCAGGTGACTCGTGTGCTCGGGGCCGAGGGGAGATGCAGCCACTCGTTTGAGCCCCTACAGCTCACCACCCGCCTCTCCCTCTGCCACAGCCTAAGGATACAAACCCAGTGAGCTGCAGATCTGTTACCCCATTTGTAAATGCCAAGGAAAGTGCTCTCCAGCAAAAGAATGGCTCGGCGGACACAGGGCAGATAAATAATGTATGAAACCACTTCTATTTTAACGGCACTTTGCGGTGACACTAATATTGATGAAAAATGTTAGCATGGGTTGGATGGTGTTGTATGCAGTGAGAGATGAGGTTTGACAGGCTCGGGCCCACTACTAGTCTCAGCCAGAGATGGGAGAAACAGCAACTGCCAGCCGTCGGGCGTGACTCCCTGCAGGAAGCAGGCTGGCTGGGTCAGATGAAGACCAACACTTGACCTTGGCAAGTATCTTGTGGTGGCCGCTGCTGGGCGGCTGACCCAAATCCCTCTGTTGTAGTCACCTCCCACTCCAGAGGTTGGCAAAGTTTCTCAGCCGCTCCTGCACTTGGCAGTGGTCGGGTTAATCATAATGATTCATGAGTGGGATTCTGCTGAGGGGAGGGAGGGGTTCTGGGAAGAAAAGGTGCCTTCCCAATAAAAGAAGCCATAGTGTCCAGTCAGCACCATCTGTCTCACTCTCTTCCTGCCCTGAACTGGGATGTGATGTCGAGAGCTGTCGCAGCCATTTTGCAGCCAAGAGGTGTGGAGAAGACGACTATAGTGACACCAGTCCGGACATCACCGAGCCTCCGAACCAATGCTAAGAGATGCCAATTTTTAGATGAGAGAAGAAAAATAAATGCCTATTTATGTAAGTGTTCACTAAGCCAGATGTTCTGCTCGATACAAATGGATGCATTCTGACACTTATCCTAACCCCTCTGTGCCTTTGAGGTC
The DNA here is from genome assembly GCA_004027735.1 of Carollia perspicillata. Taxonomy (NCBI): domain Eukaryota; kingdom Metazoa; phylum Chordata; class Mammalia; order Chiroptera; family Phyllostomidae; genus Carollia; species Carollia perspicillata. The sequence goes on from PVKM010041318.1 coordinate 3,386, forward strand.
TCATCTGTGTAATAAAAATAATAACAGTATCTACTGCTGTGTGAGAGATTGATGGCTTTAATAAATACTTGTTCAAAGCCTTGAAATAGAGTTTGGTACATAGTAGGTCCTTGACACTAACATCACTACACAGTAACGAATAAGAAGCTACTAGGCTTTTTCAGCACTCCTAAAACCATCACAAATAAAGCAGGAATCAATGTAACCAAAAGACTAAAAGAAAACAGAGACAGATGTGGGGCGGGAGGGACTTTCAGAAGCAGCAGATTTGGAGTCAGGAGAACCAGGTTCTAAATGTCCAATAACAGGAAATAATCGTGTTAAGGGACCACATATCTGGCCATTGAAAATGTATGGGAAAGACCACATGCCAACACAGGGAAATGCTTATGATAAAATGGTAAAAAAAAAAGAAAAGAAACAGAACACATATGCACAAATTACATTTGAGGGATGATTCCACTCACATTAAAAAAGTGAAAGTGAAAAGAAATAACCCCAAATGGAAATCTATGAGCTTATGGAAAATGTTTCTCTCCTTTATGATTTTTTTCTGAATTTTCCAAGTTCCCAGAGGAAAAAATGCTTAGTCATCATACAATAAAAATTTTCAGATAATTTAATTTTTTTATCATTTATATGTTTTTGCATTTGCAAAATTCTTTGCGGTAAACTCATATTACTTATATAAGAAAAATTAGTTTTTCAAACAAGAAAATACAGTTGCTGTCCAAAGATAGATGGAATCTGACCAGTCTTAGCATTGCAGGACCAAGAGCGAAAAACACATCATGGTTTCCTAAATGCTACTTACGATGTGATTTTAAAATGCTTTAAAGTATGAGTGTGCCCCAGAGGGTGGACTCAGTCGTGTGGAAGGGCTCCCCCGTGCTTCCCAAACACACAGGCGGAGGGGTCAGCCAGAGTGGACCTCAGTGTCCACTCTTCTAGTTTTAGTGACACTGGAGACACAGAAGCAGGGGGATATTTATTCTTTCATTCCTTCTAAGTTGAGGTGTACCCTATGAATTTTGGGGGTGAAATTGTCTTTTTATTATACAGATTTGGACTTGAGGCTCAGCCTCACCCACCACTAGCTGTAGGACATGGGGACAGAGAAGCTACCTAACTTTTTGAAAACTCCGTTTTCCCATCTCTAGAATGACGGTTATGCTATCCGCTCCACTGGGGAGTGCTAGGCCCAGCACATGTAACAGACTGCTAAAGTGCTTTGCAAACAGTAAAGCCCAGCGCCAACCTGGGAGAGAACTCTGGCTCTGGCGAGGCAGCCTTGGTTAACATCCCGGCTGTGACACTTCACCGTGCATGAAAGTTAGGCCAGGGATGCAACCTCCCTGAGCGTCAGTTTTCTCATCTAGCAAATGGGGATCATATCTTCCTTGTATATGAGACACCTGGAGCATTGTAAACGCCTCACATAGGAGAGTTGCAATTACGATGCTGTCTGCGCTTTCCCGGGAGCCGCCAAAGTTAGCTCTTCCACTTGGAAGAGCTGCCCTAGCAGACAGGAGCAGGACTTGCCTTCAGAAAACAGTGTGGGGGGCGGGGAAGGGGGCGGGCAGGCAGGGCATGGTGCTGGTGTGAAAAGGCAAAGGGGAATAAAGTTGGCAACACTGCAGTGAGTTTACATGGTGAGAGGTGATGGCTAGAATTAGTGGGGTGGTCACATTGCAAGGTATAAAAATGTCAAATCGCTATATTGTACACTGGAAACTAATATAGCCAATATAAGATTGGATACCAACTATACCTAAATAAAAATAGAAATAAAAAGAATTCCCCCAAGCCCCTTAGTGCTGTGAAGACCAAAGAGGAAGTGGGCAAGGTGCCCAATTCCCCGCCCACACCCCCAGGGCATTTTTCCACTCTCCTCCACCACCCAGACACCCAAGCTGTGGACTGCCTCTCCGAAATATTATCCAAAGGAGGGGGAGGGGCAAGAGAGCCTAGAAATAACACATTTTTTAAAGGAATTGTAAAGGTCAATTTCGTGTCAACCTGTATCAAACTTTATTTTGGGTGTGTCTCGGAGGATGCTTTTTAGATGAGTTAAGCATTTGAGTTAGCAGGTGGAAAGAAGCAGATGGCCCTGCCCAATGCGGGGGGGGCCCATCCAATCAAGTGAAGGCGTGAACAGAGCAAAAAGGCTGACCCACTGCTGGGAAGAGGGGACACCTCCGGCCTGATTATTGAGCTGGGACATTGGTATTCTCCGGTTTTGGATTCAAACTGACACATCAATCCGTCGTGGGTCTTGAGCCCGCCGGCCTTTGAACCGAAACTGCACCCTGGCTCTCCTGGCTCTCAGGCCTTCAGACTCAGGCTGACCCACACCCTCGGCTCTCCTGGGCCTCCGGCTGGACAACACACCTGAGATCTTGGGACTTGTCCGGTGGGGCTCCATAATCACATGAGCCAATTCCCTATAATAAATCTACACACACACACACACACACTATACGCACACATATGATGAGGTCTGTCCAGAAAAGTCCAACCATTGTTAATGTAATGAAAATGGTTTTCGTGACATCGATGTGTCCTGGCAGCCCAGCAGCGTGGACTGGGATGCATGTGTGTGAACAATGATGACTTCACTGTACTAGTCAGTGGGACCCGGAAGCCACTGTGTCCCTAAGTCAGTGACTCCCAGCAGCCGTGGACAGGCAGTGACTATTGAGTAGTGTGTCCAACCTCCTAGCATATCCCACCAATGTGAGCTGTTCCTGAAGACGACAGACCTGTCTTCTTCCGAGGATGGAGCTGAACGGAAGATGAGTCTGCTTCTGAGACCCCAGAACAGGAAGGAAAAGGATGAGAAGGAGAGGGGACATGGAAGGGGGTACAGGGGAAAAAGGAAAGTCTGAACAAGCCTAAAACTGTCGCTCCAAGTGTTGCCTTGGAAATGCCTCAATGGGACTTCCTGGCGGTGACAGTAAAAATGGCAGACCCCTGGAGATGCTGAGGCTGCAGGTCAGGGAAGGCCCCAGGAATCTGCCATACTAACAACCTCTTTGGGTGACTTTATGCACCTCGAGTTTGCACTTTAAAAACTTGGGGACCTACTGGTCACTGATGGAGATGACCACTGGTTGCCAACTTGGGGTTCTGTGGTTCTGCCGTGCACCCACTTTTCAGAGACAAGCTGCACGGAAAAGCTGCACATGCATGTGTAGAAGGAGTATCTTTCTTTTTTTGTCTCTTTTTTAAAAGATTTTATTTATTTCCTTTTAGAGAGAGGGGAAGGGAAGGAGAGAGGGAAAGAAACATCAATGTGGGGCTGCCCCCCTCGCACTCCCTCACTGGGGACCTGGCCCGTGACCCAGGCGTGCGCCCAGACTGGGAATCGAACCAGCGACCCTTTGGTTCGCAGGCCGGCACTCAGTCCACTGAGCCACACCAGCCAAGCCAAGGCCAGCATCATTCACACCGACATCGGCTGCATCTCAGTTGCGTGGAGGGGGTGCCCCATGATTGACACCAGTTCTAAAATGTTAGGGTGTGTTCGTCAGCCGAAGGGTTGTTGAAACAGAAATCGCTGGGCCCCACTCCCAGGGTTTCTTATTCAGTAGGTCTTGGGAGGAGCCTGAGAATTTGCATTTCTAACAAGCTCCCAGTTGATACTGATGTGGCTCATCCAGGAAACACACTTGGAAAACCACTGATGTACACGACGGATGAATTCGTGGAAAGCAGCATGTATATCGAAGGTTCTTTCTTTTCTTATTTGGGCAGAGAAGCATAACCAAAGGAGAGAGAAGAAATCACCTGCTCCCTTACCACCCACTACCCACTGGACTTACACACGCTTTTCTTGAAAAACGGAATCGCTCCGGACACTGCCTGCCTCCCTCCCTGAACACGCCAGGGACCTCCCTCCACCTCCTCCACGACACACCTCTGCAACGTAACTTCTAACCAATGCCCAGCGCCCGCACCGTCTGGGTTCATCACAATGGAGTGTGACCCATTAAATATGCTCGGCATGAGGATCAAACAATGGAGAAAAGTATAAGGAAAGGAAAATGCATCTCAACCCTCACGGCCCCAGAGGGAGAGTAACTGATGTATTCCATTCAATGCACATAATCCTCTGTACTTTTATAATTCTACATAAATGGAATCATATAAGCCAAACTGTTTTGTACCCTGCTTTTTCCACTTTTATAAAATAAGTTTAGATAAAGCAAATACGACTTCAAAAATTCTTGGAAAATGTATTAGTGGAATCTGAACACGGATCCTCTTAGGAAATGAAGCGTTCTTTCGTACTACGTACGAATTTTCGCCAACTCCCCTCGATTCACCAGGTTACTCTGTGCGCGCACACGCACGCAGGTGTATACTCCCCATTTCATCTGTCAGGTTTGCTTCAGGGCGAGTTCACCTGCAATTAGGATGTCTTTTGTAGTAGGCCGGAGCTCCGAGTCTACGTCAGTACCCACAGCAGAAGGGGTCCAGAACGGAGGAGGGAAGCCTCTAGTGGAAATTCTGAATTTTCTCTGGTGGTCTAGGACTGATGACACTGAACTCAGGTCTCAGTTGAGTCTCCCCACTGTTCTGGTTCTAGAATGAGTCACTGGCTAAGGGTCGAGTAAGCAAAGGCGGAAGTGGGCAGAGTGAGGGGGTGGGGAGGTCCTCGATGTGATCAGCACAGCCCAGGGAGCACTCCCACACCCCACACCCATGCTGGGGGGCTTTCGGAGGGACCAAGCACCCCTGTGCACCCACAGGGGTGCACAGGACAGCCTTTTGTTCAACTGTCTTCATTGTCCAGGTGAGGTCTAGTGTGAGATTCACTGGATCACGCAGAAAATGCCCTGGCCCGGTGCCTGGGACACACTACGCACTCCATAAACGGGTCACTGAGAAGACAGAGCGGGCATCTGCCTGCCTGGTGGTCGCTGGGCCAGGCTGTGCTTTCGGCCTGCAGACTCTAGTGAGATGGGCATTTCAGGACGCCAAGAGACGGTGCAGAATTGAAGATGAGTTCCCCAAATGACAAAGCACACTGTTTATTCCCCATTGCATATAAAGCCTAACAAAGTCCAGATGGTACACACGCAGCACCCAGCCCTCCATCTAGAGGTGGAAATCGTCGTCCTCACAGCAAGCCGCAGCCTCAGAGCAGACCCAGCTGACTCGGTGGCGGAGGAGGGCAGCAGAAGGGCGGGGCCCTCAGCACACAACTCAGGGGGCCAGCAAGTGGAGGGAGCCTTCCCAACCTCCTACCCCTCTTCCCCGAGAGAAACTGGGGTCGAGTATAAGGACAGTCTGGTTTGGAATGCAAAGACACAAGGTGGCCCTAATGTTTTTACAGAATGCAGGGAGGTTGAGATTCAAATAAAGGGAGGGGGAGCGTAAGAGGGATGTACCCATGTTTCTCATCTTAAAAAGAACCATAACCTCAGCCATTGATGCTGAAGAACACTTGTTCCCATGAAGAAAGGGAAAAATCACTGCAGGGCAGTGCCAGGTGTCTTGGTTTCACTGCAGTCATTTGCCCAAGAGAACAGAAAGCAGCGAGTCCGGGACCCGGCTCGCTGTGAGTAACCAACCCACGTAAACTCATCCTGCAGCTACCACCACCACAGCGGCAATGACTCACCAGGAGCATTCGTCCGGCTCGTTGGAACCCTGCTCTGCACAGAATGCAAGGCTTCTCGCGATGAAAACGAGTGCTTTCCCGTGAACCCGCCCTCCCTGTTCCTTCAGAGCTACAGACTTCGCCCTTCTGTCCCCAGTCTTCCAAGTTCTTCAGCTGACCGCGGGGCTGCTCGCTCCTGCATCCCTGGAGTCCACGATGACAGAGCTATCCCAGCTGAAGAACTGAACTTCACAGGTCTGACATTGACACAACCCATGGAATTCAGTTCTCAAAGCTGAGGGTACACAGTGTCCTTCCCGAGTCAGCGCAAAGCCCCTCTCTGTGCAGTCCAGGCCCATCCCCGGCCTGGAAGATACAAGAGAAAAGCCAGGTGAACCCAGAGCAGCTGCCCGCCGGTGCCCAGTCTAGCCCTGGCACTCACGCAGCCTGAGCATCTGAGGGCACGTGCATGGCGGACACGTGCATCATGGAACATCACTAAACATCAGAGCTGGTCTTTCCCGCCTTGTGGCCCTCGCACGAGCTCTCCCCCAGCCTGGAAAAACTCCTCCCTCCCTTTAACACCAGCTCGTCCTTAGGTTCTCATTTGCAACACCACTTCCTCAGAGAGGCCACCTATGGTAGACACTGCTGATAGTTCACCCACCTCTGCCCACCTGGAACCCCAACGTTTAATCCTGGCGCATGGACCCCTGCTGCATGACGCCATTTCCAGGCTCACGTGACCGAGTTCTGAGCAGAACTGATGAGCCTTCCGCTGTTCCCTCCCCCGTTTCTCACTGCTTAGATAGTAGATATGGTGGAGGGCCCCCATGGGCCATGCAGATGAGGGCAGCCCCCCAACACCAAGGGAGGGACAGAGCGACCTTCCAGAAGATCCGTGAAATGGTAGGCCTCCAAACGAGCCCAAGACTGCCATACGCCGGCACTACTGACCTGAACACCTACCTCGTTGACACCCGCTGCTGTTAGGGGCTTTCTGTTAGAACGTCTCAATATTGTACTTTCCTAACACCGCCTTGCTAGCCCTCATTAGCCTGCTAGTCTCACTCCTAATATCCAGTTCAATAGTGCTTACCATGATTTATAACTGTGAGTCTCTTTGTGTAATTATTTGATTAATATGTGTCTCCCCAACAAGGTGACACTTTTCACAAGAGCAGAGCTATGCTAGGGTTTTTAAATACATATATAAACATCTATATAATAGCTCTATGGAGATATCACTCACATACCATACTACTCACTTACTTAAAGTATACCACTCATTGGTTTGTTAGTATACTCACCGAGGACACAACCACCAACACGAGAAATTCGAGAACATTTTCATCATCCCCCAGGTACACTGGATACCCAGTGGCAGTCACGCCCCACTTTCCCCCAGCCCTAAGCAATCACCAGTCTACTTTCTGTCTCTACAGATGCGCCTGTTCTGTGTGTTTTACATAAACCAAATCGTACAGCACGTGACCTTTTGTGGCTGGCTTCTTTCATTTAGCCCATTGTTTTCAAAGTTGAAGAGACAGTGATGAATCAGAGATGAGCTCTCAAAAGAGACAAAGCACACCCCTTCTTCCCCATCGAATCTAAAGCCCAATGAAGTCCGGCGAGCGCCTAGGCGGCTCCCAGCCCTGCGCTGGAAGGTGGGAACCGCCATCGCCGGAGCAGGCCCAGCACGTGTCGGGGTGAGCCCGTATCAGCACTCCGTTGCCCGTGTGGGTGGATGACGTCTCGTGGTGAGGATCTACCACGTTTTGCCTGTCCACTCATTAGCTGGTGGGCATTGAGGTGGCTCCCATTCGTCGCCTGTTAGAATAACGCTTCCGCAAACACTTCCTTACAAGCTCTTGTGTCGTCTCAGGCTTTCCTTGCTCTTGGCTCGACGCGGAGGAGTAGAATTGCTGGATTATATGGTCAGTCCATGCTTCACCTTTCGAGGAACTCCCCCCCACTGTTTCCCAGAGTGGCTACGCTATGTTCCGACTCCATTAGCAGTGCACGAGGGTCTTAACTTCCCCACACTCTTACCAACACTCGTCATTCTCTTCCCTGTGATGGTGACCCTACTGTGAACTGATATTTCGTCGTGGTTTTGACTAGCATCTCCATGATGATTAATGATGTTGAGCATCTTTTCCCGTGCTTCCTGGCCATTTGTGTGTCTTCTTTGGAGAGAGGTGTATTCAGATCCTTTGCCAATTTCTTAATTGGGACGTTTGTCTTCCTTCATTAAGTTGTAAGACTTCTTTATGTGTCCTGGACACTAGCCCCACATACATAAACATAATTTGAAAATGTTTTCTTTCTACAGGTTGTCTTGTACCTTTCTCAGTGTGTGCGCGCATGTGTGTGTCTCCATGACATTATTTCCCGTTTCTAGCATGACATCTGGGTCATGGCAGGCACTCCAGTGACTTGGAAGAAAGGAAGGAAGGAAGGAAACTGATAGAGACCGCGTGGTTTAATTCCTTATTTTATAGACAAGGAAACTAAAGGCCTAAAGTCGTGAAGACGCCAGCGTGACGAGATAACAAAGACAAGGAGCCAGAAGTCACCCTGGATTCGAGTCCCAGCTTCTCTGCCACCGGCTCTGAGAGGCAGGCAGGCCACGTTCTCCCCGCACATCGGAGACCTCCTCCTTCCAGTCGGGTATCGGAAGGAGCAAAGTAAATTAACGCCTGCGACAGCTCTGCTCGGCCATGAGTCGTAACTGAGGCCCAAGGGCCAACGGCTAAATCGTTCAAGTCAGTAAGAGGCGACAGGTGACCCCATTTCTGGTCCAGAGACCATGCTGGGGCAACGTAATTCATTTTTCAGATTGCTGCTGATTTCCCTCATCAGTTGGGACACTTTCTGGTTCAACACAAGGAAGCCAGCACTAGCTTACTCCCAAACCACAAAAACTCCGCGTCTCCCCACCCACTCAGAGCCCTAGACAAGAAGTGATGCTTCCTCCAAGTGTAGCCCTGAGCAGGGACTGCGTCTTACGGACCACTGAATCCGCAGCATCTAACACTGTCCCTGGCACGTGGCAGAGGCAGGCAAGTATTGTTCAATCGATGAGTGAACAAACAAATGAGTGTCAAGTGCATACGAACTTGAACCCCACAATCTCGATAAAGCGGATGGGAATGAATTTACCAGGCAGCAGGATTCTCAGGGAGTCTCTGGTATGTCTGGAGGCCGTGGAGCACGGTGGCCAGGGAACAGGCTCTGGACTCCGGCTGCCTGTGCAAGCCACCCACCTCTCTGGGCCTGTCTCCTCCTCCGTACCTGAAAGTATAACAAGAAACCTGCCCCACTGAGTTGCTGTCGGGAGTAATCAAGAGGATATTTGTAAAACGCAGTGCCTGGCGTGCAGTAAACACCCAATTAATGTTGTTTTTATAACAGACTCAGGAACAAGTGGCTTGCTAGATTAACGAAGTCTGCCACAAGTGCAGAGCGGAAAGCGGCAGCCGCCTCCGTGCACCTCTGCTGAAACCTACACCTGTCCCGATCTGCCGCTGTGAGACGCCCGTGCATCCCCCACCTTCGCTCCGTGCCCGGCCTCCTGCTCCGTTCATCCGTGGGCCCCGTCCAAGCTCCGGGCGCTCAGTGTTCTGGGGGGGACCCGCACGATTTGGTGACCACTACATGAACGAACGCCTTCCATTGCTCATGGGGCAGCCTCAGTCACACCTACTCAAAGCGATGCGGCCTGTTCCACTCAGAGCACAGTGTGATGTACCGTGCGAATGCCCACACGGAGGGCCTCCCCCGTTCCATCGCTTCCATCGGTCTTGTTTCCCCCTTCACGAGATGGAAAACCAAGCCTCGAAGGGGGAAATGTTATCCCCTCACCCGACAGCGCTTCAACTCAACCGACCCTGAGATACGGCAGCCAGCAAGCCAGAAATGTGATGGGAGGGGGAGCCACACAATGTAAAGACCCCCCACACACACAGGTGACAGCCGTTGCCCGGCCCAAACAAGGCACTGGCACTGTGCATGCAAACCTCCCCTCCCTCTCAGCACCATGAGAAGCAGACACGTCCACCATCTCCAACTGACCAAACGATAGTAATTTAATTGATTAAATTCCATTAAGAAGGAAGAAGAGGAAGCGGGGAAGCAGCACGAGGCGGGTGGAGAGAATGGAGACACAGGGAAGGGGAAA
>PVKM010041319.1:0-13153 GCA_004027735.1 Carollia perspicillata
GCGCGCCTCGGCCCGGCGCTGACAGCGCCCCCATGTCGCACGGGCGGCGGGTCCCGCGCCCCCAGCCGGAGTTCTGCGTCCCGCGACCAGAGTCGCGGGGAGCCTGAGCCGAGGGCCACGCGGGAGCGGCGGTGGCCACCCTGCGCGTAGTTATGAAGACGGATCTAAGATGACCAGCAAAGGGAAACCTCCTGCCACGCAGCTCAGGCGGTCCATCAGCGAGCAGCTGCGGGACTCCAGGGCCAGAGCCTGGGATCTACTGTGGAGAAACGTCCGGGAGGGACGGCTGGCAGGTCGGTGCCGCGAGAATCCGGGGCCCGGGGCGGGGCGGGGGTGATCCGGGAGGAGGCTCAGCGCCGGTCGCTGCCCCGGCCCCCCAGCCCTCCCCTTCGGGCTCCCGCACGGGGTTCAGAGCCAGGAGTCTGGCCGAGCGCGTCGCGCGCCCCTGGAGGCGGGTGAGCTCCGCCTGGCGCGCGCGGTCTGACAGCCTGGCCGGCGCGGCTCGGGGACTGGCAGCCCGGTCTGCCGCCCAGCCGCCCCAGCCTCAGCCCATTGAATGAAAGAGCACCCGGTCCCCAGACCCAGTGGCCTCCCAGAGGGCCGCCCGCCACCCAACTTGGCCTCCTGCACGCGGAGCACGCCCGCTGCATGTGTGGGAGGGAGAGGGCTGGCAGCACAACCACATGCGCTGGGAGACCAGCCTTTGGGGGCAGGATTTGGGGGAAGACAGGTGGACACTGTCCATGCCAGCAGCTGCCCACAAACCCGTCTGCCGTGGAGCAGGCTCTCCTCGCTCGGGGGTTACAAAAGAGGGCCTCCCTTTGGGAATCCACTGCCCGGGAATCAGAGGAAGACAAGAAGTGATTGTTGGGAGCCAAAGGGTCCTTGAAAATTCTTGCTTAGATCCGGCGGCCAGCCCGGCCCTGGTGAGCCCTCCAGCCTGGGTTTGGTGGCCTCAGCTCTTGTCCCACACCGTGGAACCATCATCTCCACTCACGGCCACAGGGGCGGTGAGTGGGCTGAGTCTCGTGGTTCCACACGAGCTGGGGGCTTGAGGGCTGGTTAGTGGCAACAGCCCACTGAGGAAAGTGGGGAGAGTGCCTGGGCAGTGTGGGGCTTCGGGCCCCGCCCCCCAGGCTGGCTGCAGGGAAGATGTTTCAGGAACTGGGTTCCTGAACATGATTGGAAGGGGCCTGAGCTGACCACGAGTGGAGTCTCTCCAACAGAGCTAGTCAGCAACCACAGGGGTAGAAGAGATTTCCAGAGAAGAAGGTGTGAACCACGGACAGAGGGAAGAGGTGCCAGGGGTGCGAAGGGACGTGCTACCTGGCCTGGGCTCCGCCCCCTCTCCCTCACCGCAGAACTGCAGGAGAGGTTGGCTGGGTGCTGCACCCTCACACCCGGCAGCCCCACCCCCCATCCGTGTGCCAGAACCTGGCAGGAGAGGCCTCGAACCTGCACCTCTTTGGGCATTGGGTCCTTATCCGCCTCACCGGTCAAATTAGAAGTAGGGACTGACTCCAGACTGTCCCAACCCTTGATGTAGCCAGTGTGAGAAGTTCGTTTCATACTTCCTCTCCAGCACAGAGGCCCATTCAGTGAGCACCCAGGAAACAAACAGATTTTTGATCTGGGCCCAGATGTAAGTCGTGGTGACCCAGGAGTTTCGACTGTCAGTTCTGAAAGACCTGGACGTGCATCTCGGCCCCCAGAGAGGGGCAGGCAGCACCGGTCCCTGTCAGCGGGCCGGACTGCGGCGTCTGCGCAAGGGGTGGTGTGAGAGAAACTCCTGTGGTCTAGGAAACTTGCCTTGCGTCCTACCTTCAGACACCTTACTGCAGACGTCTCCTTCCTCGCTTCTGTTCTCCACGTGTGTTAGGTTTGCTCCATCGCTGCGTCTTCCCAGGAGGGCTGCCTAGGCTGGGCTCGTTTGTTGCAGAAGCCAAGGTCAAAGCCAGTGGCACGCTGCCCCATCTTCAACCAGAGGGGACTTGGGAAGGAAGAGTATGTAGTGCGAAGACTGACCACCGCCACTACGATTCCCCAGGAAAGCCACTGATCCACACGAATCGTAGACACCGCAGTTTCGTTAGGGCGGTGGAGAGAAACAGTTTTGATTCTGGAAATGAACTATAGGTAGAGGCGTTAAAATCAGGAATATGTGGAAATCGAGGCTAGAAGTGGCTGCAGAATGGTAAGGGTAAGAGTTCTCCCAGAGCGGTGCGGTTGTGTTTTGAAATGGCACTATGAGGTTTTGAGATGTTTAATCAGAATAGTGATATCTGCTTACCCATAATCTGCTTACTGCTCCGCTAACAGCAGATGCCAGCAGGTCGCTCGGCTGGGACCGAGCCACCCTCTGCTCTGCGGCCCGTAGCGAGCTGGGACACTTGCCACACAGCCCAGCCAGCTCCGTGAAGGAACTTTTGGATGCAAATGGATTTTCTTGCTCAGGCAGCTGAAATATGGAACCTTGGGCACGGGACATTGAAATACTGAAGTTATTAATGTTGGCACCAATTGGAGGGGAAAGTATTCTTCATCTGTAAAAGTGTTCTTTATATGGTTTGCTTCGCACTGTCAGAATGACCCACCGTGTGAACGGACCCCAGAGAGCTCTGCCCCACAAAGAGATACTAGGGGGCTATTGCCTTTTTTTTTTTTTCTTCTCTCAGATCAGAGTTTTGTGCTGGGACTTTTTAACTTCCCTAACAGTGTCTCCTTATTATCCTTAGTCAATAGAGCAGTGTCCAAAGTGATTTATAGCAAACTAGTGTTTGTTTTCTGAAGGGTTCTGAAGGTGTTGCTTTCTCCTTTTGCTTTTTCGCACCCCGAGGAGGGAAGTCCTTGTTCAGACGCGCTCCTCCTTCCCTTCACGAGGGGCTGTCTCGTCAAAGACACGGGCAGAGGAGAAGGACTGTTTAAACGTATTGTCGCCTGGGGATTTGCGTGCTTTGGGAGGAGGGGATTAGGGAGGAGGGGATTATGCATAATCGGGAAAAAGCATTTCTTAGCACGTGTCACAAGGACACAAATACGGAAACCAAAGGAAGGATAAGCTCTGCCTGAGGCTCGAATGTGTTCGTTCCACCGCAAAATCGTACGAGGGGGCTGTTGGGTAAGGAAGGTGAACGCTGGGAGCGCCCGGGCTCTCCAGTTCCGCAGCGGCTGCCGGAGTCCCCTCGGACTGCGCCTTCTTGCCAATGCACACTCTTCGTTCCCCGAGACTCCGCCCTCCTAGGGTCTGCGAGAGTTCTTCTCACCTGGCCTCTCAGCGCTGATTATTGCAATAATGGCGGCAATGGTTGTGTGTCCCCTAGGTGACAAAGTTAGTCAGTGTTCAGAGCAAGATACTAATTCAAGGTGTCAGAGGTCAAAGGCCATCTGGACTCATTTCCTGTCCCATCAGCTGCCCCTCCATGGGACCTCGAATCCTTTCTCTAGGGTTCTCTGCCACCTGCATTAGTTTAAAACTGCAGAACAAGCTAACTGAGGTCACCGTTCTTTCTTTTCTCCTGCAGTGACAGAGCTAACCCTGGCACCTAAAACCGCTTGTCCCCCCGTCATCCTTTGGCCTGGACAGGGGGTGGGCTTCCAGAGATTTGGGACAGTAGGACAGTCCTACCTCTACCTTGTCGGTGCCCCTGTGTGGCAGTCCCCGCTCATGGCCACGGATACCAGAAGCCAAGGGCTGCAAGAGCGAGATGCTGTCATATTCCAGGACGGCGAGTGACAGGTTGCTCTGGCTTCCCTAGGTCCGTAGTCAGCCACCACTGGGGGCCAGTCTTAGCTTTATGGCGTCATTAAATTCTAGACAGAAGCACACCCTTCGCAAACTCTGGTGTTTGTAAGCAGTCGCAACCATTTTTTAGATGTTACGGTCTGAGAAAATCCAAGTGACTTTTCTTAAGTGTTCTGCTCCTTTCTTTCGAAACCCGGCTCTATCTTAATGGAAATGTAATCCATACGTTTGGTTCCTTTATGCGCGTGTAACAATGTTTAGGTAGCTTGTGGACTAATTGATGTCCAAGTCTTTTGATCTCTTTTATAGTCGCATTCTAAGTAATTTCTCTGAGACACAGGAAGTTACGCTGCTGCCAAGAATAAACTAACGCGGCGATTTTCAACCTTTTTTTTTACTCTCATGGCGCACATAAACTAATCACTAAAATTCTGAGGCATACCAAAAAATGTTGTAGTTTTTGCCAATCTGACAAAAAAAGTAGGTATAATTTTGCTTCATTTACACTGGACAGCTATTGTCGTGTTGGCCGTTGTCATTTTTTTATTTGACAATCTAAGGGAAAAGAGGTCTATGCCCCTGACGAGACAGTCAGGCATGGCATGTTGTAAAAAATTATTCGGGCACAAGGGTGAAAATCACTGAACTAAGCTAAAACACTGAAAAGCTTGAGTTTTGTTAGAAACGCTAATCCCACCAGATGCCAGTGGGTTCTTCTCGGGTTCAGGCAGGTTCACTCGCTCTGAGAGTCTCAGTAGCATCCCTGGGGTGACGCCAACGGGAGACCAGGACTTGAATGCGGAGCAGCGTCTAGAGCAGAACAAGGGCATACCCACCGTCTTCTTGTGTAGGGAAATCTAAGTGTGTCCCCTGATTTCAAAAGTACAGGGCAACGCTGGCTGATCCTTTCCGGGTCGTCACAGCACTGCCCTTCTGTTTCACGGTCACTTTGCGGAACAGCCAGCCCACTCTGTCAGGGTTGTTTTCCCCTCAACATTTCCCGAGAGAGAGGCCATTTGCATCTGATTTATGTGAGCAGTCACAAAACATGCAAGTCAAGTACACAGGCAGCCAGTGTCGGAGGAGAGCGCAGCACTCAGAGCTCTTAGCTGCAGCTGCACTTGGAAGCACCCGGGCCCCGTGCGGAGGAGGTCCTGGCTGCGTCCCAGAGGCTCTGACTGGGCTCGGCTGGGGCCCGAGGCTCAGCCCTTTTGTTGAGCCCTGGAGGTGTTTCAATGGGAAGTTCACGTGAAGAACCACTGACTCACCGTAGCTACCATATGATAATGCTCTGAGGTCTGCGTCGAGCACGAGGTCCTATTGGACGTCCCTGCAAAAAGTCTTTGCTTAAGTGAGGCCAGAACGCACTAGTCATTTTACAGAGCAAAGGCCAGTGCGTTTGGAGAATCGTGGGAAGTGGTGGCATGAGCAGGTGGTGGGAGACGTGAGGAGCTGCTCTCGGCCGGGTTGTGAGATCAGGTCGGGCCTGCTGCGGGGGAAGCAAGTCGGGGTTTGGTTCTCCTGGCGAAGGAGCGGGGATTTGAAGCAGAGGGGTGGCGAGACCTGAGTAAACCGCTGGTGGAGTGGTCCAGGGCACGGAGAAACGGTGGCGTGGACTCGGGCGGTAGTGATGGGACGGGGAGGAAGGGACAGATTGGACACTTGTCTTGGATGTGGAGACGACAGTGCTGACGGCTCGGCTGCTGGGCGTGAGGGAGAGGCGTCAGGGACTCCTGGTTTGCAGCGCCACGGCTGGGGGGGGGGGCACTGGCAGGTGTGCGGGTTGCGATCGCAAATGAAACTTTTTCTTTTTGCATACGACAGCTGGGGAGTGAGGTGTTCTCCTTCGGCCCAATTTAGGGCACAGATGCCTGTTAGACATCTAAAACTAAAAGCCAAAGAGTAGTATTTTTCTTTGTGTAAGCTTGGGAGAAAAGTCCAAACCAGAGATGTAAGTCTGGAGTTTATCGGACTAGATGGGGTTACTTAGGAAAAGACCACAGAGAAGAGGAAGGGCCTCAGGGACCAAGTCCAAGGGCACCCTTTGTTTACAGTACAGTAGGTGGCAGTGAACTTTATCTGCAGGGTGTTCACAGTTGTGAGCCCGAGAAGCAGACTTTATGCTTGTATTACTGTGTATTAATTATTGTGTTACCTTCCATACAGACAACTGTAAACCACTTCTCCCCACCCTGTACCAGGTACACGGTAAACCTCTAGGGAATCAGAAAAATAGCAACACTGCTCCTAAATTCAGCATTCTTAAGGCAGAAGCAGAAGGGTGGTGGTGCTCTAGCGAGTAATCTTTTGTGACAGGTTCAGTATTGCTTTGGTCCTCGAACTGTGGTGAATAGAAAGTCTCACTAATAAAATATCATTTTAATTTAGAAGTTATATTACAGAGTAAAAGTTCTTCAGCAACTTTGGAAGAAGAGACTTCTCAAGGTTGCCCCCCATACATATAAAAAATGAAATATAGGTAATTAAGTAAAACGGCCTAAGCAGGGATACTTCTACGGTGACTATAACTTGCTGGCCCCACATATAACGGGGCACGAGTTTTATACGGGGAAGTTGACTTGTCCAGGGTCATGAAATCTGGGAATAGACTGATCAAACAAAGCCCAGCCTGTAAGAAAGGTTCTATGTACTGAAATTTCCAGTATTGCATCTGTTTATCCATTATGGTTTATCCATAATAAAGTGGACTGAAGGGGAAATTTTTCTGAAAAAAATAGGTAACATCTTAAATTTCGTGTTTGTAAGGAGTGCAGCTTAAACTTCGCCTGAGCTGTAGGTTGGCCAACCCTAGGCAGTAACACAATTTCCTCCCGGAACTAGGAGTAAAGAACAGTTGAAATTCATGTGTGGCTGGTGGGTGCTTACCCTGGACAGAGATCGAGCTCCATTAGTGGCTAGAATTCCTGGAAAAGATATTCGATACAATGCTTGCCAGTCACCAATGTGACCATTTCGACATGGAGCTCGTGTGTGTGAAATCCACGTGAGCTCCTCTTCTGTGTCTTTGTATCTTATGAGGAACAAAACAACTTAGGAAGAAGAATTTGCTTAGAGACCTTACAGCTTTCTGGGGTTCATCCAACAGTGTACTTCCATCCTGCCCCTTGGCAAGTCGAGTGATATTGCAAAAGGAAAGCAAAAGTGTTTTGAAAGTGTTGCCACATTCCTGGGCTTTTTTTCAGAACCTTTGAATGTTTAGTCCTAAAACAGTCCCGTTAAAGGACAAACATTTTTGTCATGTTTGGAGTTAGTCAATAAGTATCTACTGAGCCATGAAATAGCATCGCTGTCCAGCCCTGTTGCGACCGTAGTGCAGGCTATCAATTCAGTGCTGCGGTTTTAGCCTGGCAAGGCACACGCATTTTATTATGCTGCTCAAATCACTTAACTCATCTCTTTGACCAGAAAGAGAGCCAGCTCCCAGAAATTGCAAAAGGACGCTCTAGAATGTACCATGACTACATAATATTGTATTTGCAAATCTGCTGTGTCGGGCCATCTCGCATTCTCAGACAGAATATTGCCTTAGTTACATTTTCATCGCAGAAAAACATTTCAGAACACTGGTTCTGCTACTTGGTGTAAAAGAGAATATTCGATGGGTAGGCCGCCACGGGGTACTGTGTGTATTTCATACTTCTTTCTCCTCCCTATATAGGGCAGTAAATGAACAAGAGATAATGCTTCTGCAACCTCCTGAAAACCAATACACTTACTAGCACTGACACTAAATTGGAACGTTTTACCCTACGCTTCTTATCCTCTCTCCAACTGGATAGGGTGGAAACATTACCAGGTGCCCTGCGGGATCATTAAGAGTGCTTCCTAATGAAATTTAACATTTACCATGGGAAGAATGCCCTAAAAGTACAACTATTTGACCGGATGTGTGGGAAGGAAGGGTAACAGTGGGAGTGATGCCACTGTCCCAGCGCACGGAGATGCAGGGCTGCCAGATGACGTCACAGAGGTGGCCGGGTAGTGGGCCTCTCTCTGGCCTGGCTTGGAGCTGTATTTATCACAGAGCTCTTTCCAGAGCAATGATGGACTGCACTTTTCCTGGCCACGGACTGCCAGTCTCATAAATGAATTACGTATTTATTTTCTCTCCCCCGCCCCAAAAGGCTTCAGAAGCAATAGACATAGAAGATTAGCCATGTGAAAATAAACCGAACAAAGCTTTTACATATTTCAGTGATTGTTTTCTTTTATTCTTTCTGGAAAGAAAGAAGACAAAGCTTATGCCAAGTGTTTGATTTCTAGCCCTTAAATCTAAGTCAAAGCAACAATAACCAAAAGAAAAGCGCACTCACTCCGTGAGAGCAGGGATTTTGTTCAGCCTGTTTCCTCTGGTGGCACACATCAACTGGTTACTGAAATTCGGCAGCGTGCCCCCAAGTGTTTTTTTTGCCGATCTGTCAGGAAAAAACAGGCATCACTTTGATTCATCCACACCGGCCGGCTGTTGTTGTGTTGGCTGTTGTCGCTTTTTTACTGGACGGTCTAAGGGAAGGGAGGTCAGTGCCCCGACTGGGCAGTCGGCTATCGCATGTTGTAAAGATTCGCGCAGCGCACCGGTGAGCCACAGCTGTGCAGTAGCGCCCTAACGGTGGAGAAGGGATGGAAGCTGTCCGAGATTGCGTCATATGCCTACGATTCCAACGGCGCCGTGGTGACTCACGGCACCCAGCCTCCTGCGAGGCTGCACCTGGGTTTGTTTGTTCGCCGCCTCCGGCGAGAGGGTGTATTTAAGTCAGACAGAAGGGACAGATGGGTGAGGTCTCGGGGCATTGGACCGGAGGGGACCTTGGTGCTTTCCCTTGAGCATCTCCGGCCCACACGCCACACGCTCTGCACCCCTTGCTCTTGGGGACGGTGCTCTCCTAAGAAAGTGTGTTTTATGTTGCTCTTTGTTGGTTCTGACAGCGTCTCGCTGGAACGAGGCAGTAAGACTGTCCCTGGTGTTTACAGAGTCACAATGATTATCTTTGCATCCGCTGAAGCAAATACTTTATTTAGACTTTTGTTTTTAAGTAGTGCAGATGGCGACAGATGACATTCTTGGTAGGCTAGATTTTTCAGATCCGTGTCTTGTTTTGAGAATTTAATTAAGCTGTTTCTTAATTAAAATTTTATTTGCAGTACCCATGATTAATTTATTGAACCACCGCTATTAAGTTCGTGGAGGCTATTTCCTGTGTGGGCTTCACCTAGAGCGACCCACTCAGACAAGGGAACTAGGGGAAGTGGTAATAAAGCCTGCCTGTTGTCACCAGGGACACCCAGCACCTAGCTGCCCACGCTTTATTTTGTCTTTGGGTCCTCGGTCTCACTGAAGAACACTAGAACCCACCAGGGTCTGGTGTCCGACATTACGGAGAGTAAATCCCCCTTTGCTAATGGAAGTTAGATAACCTAATTTAATAGTGTGAAAAAGGGCATTTTCCTTCGTTTGAAAGTTATGTTCCCCATTGAACGCAAAGGATTTCTGAGCAATCAAATAAAAGGAGAGCATGGATTTTTAGTGGATTTCGTGGAGTTCTGAATAGTAACACAGAAAAGTGGGCGGAGTCTATTCCCAGTCCCCTGATTTCAGGCCACATTCTGTGACAGTGAGCACCCGTTTCACAAGGAGGAGCCCGTGGCGGTGGCTTGGGAGGCCCATTCTGTGGGTGTGTGGCTCTGGACTCACAGCCCGTGGCGGCCACGGAGACAGCTTCGTGGAAGAGCGCCAGCGAGTTTCACCCTCTGGACAGGAAACCTGCAGGAGTCATTGCAGCCTCCATGGCATGGTCACCCGAATCCAGAAAACCACGTTCCAGGTGTCGCTGGGGACCGGCCTCCTGTGGCCCCACTCAAGCACAGTAACTCCTGCGGCGTCCGTCTTCGTCCGGGGGCACCATCTCCCGCAGGGAAGGGGCCCTGCTGCCCTGGCACGAAGGTGCGCCCTGCGCGCTTGCTGAGTGAGCGGATGCACAGCGGTCCTAGCGTGCATGGCTCCCCGGCACTGGCCGCTGGCACTGGCCGGCCCTGCGCCGGGGCCCTAAGGCGTCTCCTCAGTGGATGCACAGGCTTCCCGTCGAGGACCCGCGGGGTCCCTGTTCGCCCCCACAGCGGCTCGCTGCGGTTTAGAAAAAGCCTTCCTCTCCAGGCTCCGGAGCCACCGCACAGGCAGGAAAACGGTTCCACCCCTAAGAAAACGCAGCCCCGGGGCGTGCGCTGGGCCAGCGAACCCTGGGCTGAATTCGTCCCTCCAGGGCCCCCCTCCCCCTGCTGCAGGCCGTGCTGGGCCCAGCCCCGCCGTCATCCGAGAGGCTCCTGTGGGAGGAAACCAACGCTGGGACGGGGCCTTCACTGGTCCCAGGCGCATCACCGCTGGCAGCTGCAAGAGCTTGTGGGAGTGGCGCCCTTGGCGTGGCCGTGAGATCTGGGAGATCCTGGTGACCCTGGTCTGGCTCTTAGGAAGGGGTGATGTTCGTGGTGTCACAGTGACGACGTGGCCTCAAGGTGACCACAGGGGGCAATAGACAGGAGCCACCCATGGCGTCCTGGCCTTGCAGGGTCCCCACGAGGATAACGATGGTGATTGTGAGGATCCGGAACACCTGTGTAACACCCGCGCCCTGTTCAGTGTTTCCCACAACGGTAATCCCTGGGTCCCCACAAAAGCCCTTTGGGGCGGGCAGCAGAGGAGCTACAGCCTCAGCCACACTTACGAGTCCAGGAGGACAAGGGAAAGGGTGTGGTGGCCCACAGTCCCTCGGGCAGCGAGGGCTGAGGGCTCCGAGTCCCGGCTCCTGCCCGGTGCTCCCTGGGGAGCTCGGCGCTGTGGGATCGGTCAGGGGCTGTCAGCCAAAGCCCTGTCTCCCAGACCCAGGTGACCCCCACCGCTGCCACCAGAGAAGCTTGATTTGTCACCTGCAGGCTCCTGGGTTCCTGGAGTGAGAATCCTCCCCAGGAGGGTATGAGGGGCTGGTGCTGCAGAGGGCCTGCGGCAGGCATCTTTAGGGAGTATCTTTAGGGAGTCTCCCAGGGGTCTGGTGCTGTTCACGCACAGCCTGCCGGGCGCCGTGGCCACACCGGTGACCGGGGAGGGCTGTGAACTGCCCCAGTGATTTCAGGCTCCGTGCGGTGTCTTCGAGTCCTACTCCTCTGTCTCCCCCTGCCAGCCTGGGTCCCCCTCGTTTGCACAGACCAGCTCACGTCCATCACGATTTTGTTCCCGGTTCCCCGCGGTGCACATCTCCCTCTTGCATGTGAGTGCCCCTTGGTGGGGGCAGTAAGGGGGGTGTGTGCCAGGCCCCCGAGTCAGCACTTTTGCACGGGTCAGCCTGGGAGCCATCCCCGCAAGACGCCGAGGTCATTGGTGATGGTCCCCCTGTTACCGATGGGGTGAGCGCAGAGCCCTGGCCGAGGACAGCGCGGCCCGGCCGGTGTGGGGTCTCGCCCGGCTTCGGGTCCCGCCTCTCGGTTCACTCCGTTCTGGGCTGCCTCTGGTCTCACCAGCAAGACGGCTTGGTGCTCCGCTAGAGACACTTCGTCTTACACTTAAAGATGAATCCTTTTCCCGCCTACTGTATACACACTCCACGTGGCAAAATAGACTGTTTTTTTTAAGAACCAAAAAAACGAATGCCTTTCTTCATTTGGGAATCATTTCCTAGGCAGTTTCCAGAAGGCGCGTGGCCTTGATAGAGATGTGACATTTATTTACTCGAGCTCTTTGATATTATGAGGAAATTCCAGCCAACCTCCTATTCTCCTCTTATTTTAACTCCAAAAAGAAAATGTGAAATATTGGAGCACTTGGGAGCCTTATCGATTGCGTGGTTCGAGCCATCGATTTCACAGGAGTCGGCTGAACCTCAGAGAGAGTCCGTGAAGCTGTCCGAGGTGACATGTCTCATGGGTGACAGATTAGAGACTAGAGTCCAGGTCCACCTCACATTAAGTGACTTCTGGGGCGACAGGTTAGATTTATCGTTGGCTACCCATTCATAAGCAAAATGTCCATATCTGAAATTTGTCTGGGGTACAATCTCCTCGAGAGAGAAATGGTTCCTTACCTTCAGGAGCAAAGCCTTTCCTGTGAGACACGTTTAAGTGTTGACAGCCCGAGTCACTGTCTCAGGACATTCGAGGAACTGGATCTGTCCCTTCCTTGTGCTCAGTTCCCCTCCATGGCCCCAGACCCTGCCTGCCCTGCTCCGACCCCACCTTTAGGTGTTTGGTGCCCCTGTCAGCTTTTGGGGGTTGAGCGAGATAACTCCCCTGTCCTCTGGCCTCCATCCAAGGAGCAATTGTATAGCTGAGGGAGACCGCCAGTCAGCACGGGGAAAGAGGAGAAGGCCTCCTTGTAATTTAAATATTAATTTTACACCTATTTAAGATGAAAATGTGCCTTTTTGGTCATTTTTTAAAGCTAGAGAAAAATACGATTTCTCAAAACTTTTCCAAACTATATTAGCTTTTGTTTTCTCACAGAGACTTCACATTCTCGTTGACTTAACTTATTCAGAATGTTTATTCAGTACCTACAGTGGGAACACTGTCCCGGCGACGGGGGACTCTGCGGTCTACGAGCAGACGAAACCAACGCCCACCTGGGGCCCGCATCGCAGTAGGGAGACAACTAATATTACACAAACATTAACGGGTGCTATGAAGGACAGACGGACAGACACACTGCGAAGACAACCGAACGGTGTGAGAAGAAGCTGGAGGGTGAAAGGAAGGGCCGTGTTGGGCCCCACGGCCAGACAAGGGCTCTCTGGGGCGGTGGGGTCGGAGCAGAGACCCTCCGAGGTCTGGGGCAGAGAAGAGGGAACAGAGCGTGCGGGTCGGTCCTGAAGCAAGGGGCGCGTGAGGGTGTCTTCGGAAAGTCGGGGTGCTGGGGGGGCTTGGGGCACAGCGACAGCTCGGAAGAGGGGTGGGAGGAGCAGCTCACGGGGCGCCAGGCTTCTGCAGCCTGACGGCCTGGGAAGGAGCCCAGTTATGACCTTGGGCCTGATTTGCTACGAACGGGTATCTGGTGTGTGATGGAAACATTGGAAAGAAAAGGCAAGAGAGGTCAAGAGTGGAAGCCTAGAGACTTTCTAGAGGCCTCCCCAAAGTGTCAGATTTAGTTCATGTCTCGGGTATCAAAAGATAGACCACTCGCCAGTCACATACAGGCGCATCGCTTAATGAAAAGGAGGGAAAGAAGAGCCTCTGGCCCTCGGTTTCTCCAGACAAGGGGGAGGAACTGGCTGGATTGATTCGTCCGTGCAAAAACATGTATGAAGTGGGTATCGTATTCCAGACACTGCGCTCTGCTAGGCCCTGAGACTAACAAGATGGAAAGGACATCAAGTCTCACCCTCAAGGACCTGTGGTAGCAGAAAAACACCC
>PVKM010041320.1:0-13165 GCA_004027735.1 Carollia perspicillata
AGAGAGAAAGAGAGAGAGGGAGAGAGAGAGAGAGGGAGGGAGAGAGAGAGGGAGAGAGAGAGAGAGAGAGAAAGAGAAACATTAATTTGTTTTTCCACTTATTTATTCATTCATTGGTTGCTTCTTGAATGTGCCCTGACTGGGGATAGAACTTGAAACCTTGGTGTATCAGGACAATTCTCCAATCAACTGAGCTACCTGGCCGCGGCAGGAAAAACTTTCTTGCTTTTCCCTTGCACACTGTCGTGACTGGACGTGAGGCCAGAACTTCGGCCACCGTCTGGCCCTCAGCCTGAAGGCGCAGCTGGAACACGTGTGGAGGGTGTGAGCAGAGCCGTGGGATGAACCAGACCTGGTGGCTGGCTCTGTCCTTGAACTCCCAGGCACGCAATGATCCTCTCAGCTCCACTACCTGAGGGTTTCGTTTTTTTTTTTTTTTGCCAAAAGCATCTGCTATGATACATGTGGCGATGAAGTTCTTATGACCTATCCTTTGTATATTCACTTCAGAAGTTGAGAAACAGACAAACTTCTAAGTACTAGGACATTAGACTGAACATTATTCAACAAAATCCTCGCCTGACATCACACGAGTAGTAAATGATGGAGCTGGCACTCCAACTTTGGCTGCTGGAATCTAAGCCATCTCTGAGCCGCCTACTTTCAACAGCTTCATAAAATTAAAAAAAAATTAGTAATGCTTGAAATTTATATTATACTGTCTAGATGTTCTCTTATAATCAACTACAGAATGGATTCAGAAATAAATCCTGGTAATTATAAAGCTTTGGCTGCTTTTCCAACGGACTCTGAACTGGGCAGATTACTCACTTTCCCAGTGCCTCGGTTTCTTCAGCAATAAAGTGACACGAGCAATATAAAATTCACGTCGGAGAAAATGAATGCGAGGGTGGCACCGGGACAAAGGTGCTGGGTGCTTTTTCCCAGCCCTGGCGGTGTGACCTCGGGAAAGTTGTTTTACTTCTCTGTGTCTATGCACTTCTATGAAGTCAAGTCACTTGTGGCTTAAGAGTCTAGAATTCTGTGTCTCTCTGACCCACTGAGCTTTTGAAAAGGTTGTACTAATTTATGAAGGCAGCAGATGAATGCCCAAGGCTTCACCGGGTTTCACCGATGAGCACCGGTTGCACCACCACATTTTGAGGCCGACCGGCCCCATCTTAACATCACCCAGCTTGCTTTCATTGACGGTGGACCCTGAGACTGAGGAAAATCCTAAAAGGACAGTGGTGACTGACCGCGGTGTGTGGCTGGCCCCCGTCAAAGCATCACCGCGCACCACGAATCCTTGACATCGAGGAGAGGAGCAAGGCAGCAACGGCCTTGCTGATGGCTGCCCTGCGCTGCGGTTGAGGAGACCCCTTCCTGTGTCAGGGTCGAAGGCACAACAGCCTGCTGATTTGGTCGGGAAGACTTCTCGGGGAAGGTGTCATGCCCTCTCCAAGCCCCAGAGCTTCCTCTGGGCTGAAAGTCTGGTCTGCATTATAAAGTGGCCAAATACTTATTAGCATAGGAGGTCAGAGTAGGAAGTTCAATCCCTCGACCCCAAGGGGACTTGGAAAATTCATCACGTTAATTTCTCTGTGCTTTCCCCACCCAGGCTGCGCTGCGGGCTCCGCTTTCTCCCTCGTTCCACAAGAACACGGATGCTGATGGAAACACTGAGAGCAAGGTTACAAGCCTCTGAAAACCTGAAAACGTCTGCAAAAACAATAAGGAGCCCTGTTCCTAGATGACGAGAAAGAACCGCTCTGTTTACTGCGCATCCCCAGGGCCCAGTGACCAGGCAGTGGCTGTCGGACCCCAGAGGCGTGTGAGGGATCGGGGCCGCCTCAGGCTCTGCAGCAAGTGGCTGAACCTCTGAGGACCCACTCAGCCCTCACTCTCCCCAGCTCTGCATTTAGTTTAGAGACCTGTATACTGTTTCCTTTTCTCCTGGCTTCACTGGCTGGACAATAGGGGTAAAAGTTCAAGTTGCTGGCTAGAACATTCTATTTCTTATTACAATTATAGTAGCCAATCTTTACCAAGAGCTTCCTGTGCTAAACATGGCACCTGAACTACCATTTAACCCTTGTAACCACCAGGGAAGAATGGAAAAAAGACACAGTAGGAATAGAGTTTCCTCAACAGTGATGGTCATCACCACACTAATCCTCATTTTATATTCTTTTAAAGATTAGTCACTGGTTTTCAAATTCTTTTTAAGATTATTTATTTTTAGAGAGAGGGAAGGAAAGGGAGAAAGAGAGGGAGAGAAACATCAATGTGTGGTTGCCTCTTGCACACCCCTAACTGGGGACCTGGCCCGCAACCCAGGCATGTGCCCTGACTGGGAATCGAACTGGTGACCCTTTGGTTTGTAGGCCAGTGCTCAATCCACTGAGTCACACTGGCCAGGGCTTACTTTATTTTTTAATAAGGCAAAGAAACACTTCAACTTAAACAAACTGAGACTCCTGTAACTAGGCAGTCTGCAGAGGCAGCATGGGGGGTGAAGGCTGGAGAAGGAGCAACAGAGACAGAGCCCCCTGCCTCGATCCACAGCTGGCGGAAGCCCCACATGTTGCCCAGTCTGCCTGGCCTGGCTGCCCTTGACCTTGGCTCTCCGGGCTGGCTGTGTGTGGATAGTACGTGGCAGTTGGATATTTCTGCTACATCTGTGTCTGGATTTCCCTTACTGGTTTTCTACCTTAGCCAGAGCCTCCCCACCTGGGATGATGGAGACAAGTGTGGAAGCAAAAAGACTGTCTCTCCTCCCACCGCTGACATCCCTCCCCATCAGAAGCAGCCCTGCAGACCACCAGGGAAACGGCTGACCCTGCCAGTCCACCTCTGTGGCCCCTGGGCTCTCATCCATCAAAAAGAGATAATTAGCCTGTTGTTTTTCAAATCAGTCAACTAGCCCCATAATCACCTTCTCAAAAACATTCAGGCAATTAAATGACCGATGAGACAATGAGGAAAAGAGCAGGGAGAGAGAACAGATGACACCCTGAAATCAGATGCAGCAGAGATGGGGCAGCAGAAGACTCAGGGGACTGGAGGTCTCTGTCTTCACTGTGTTGGGGAAATAATCGAACTGCTCTCATTTCGGTCTCTATGTCTGGTCAGTATGGAGAATACACTGACGATGGGGCAAGCTAGGGGCCAGGCGTCCTAGAGCCTGTGCTTCCCTGTCCTCTCCCCCTGCCGCTGCAGCCTCCCTCCCGGCCACCCCTGCACAGTGTTCTGTAAGAGCTGGGGCCCAGGATATGCAGCAGGACTTCAGTCTTGGCCTCCTCCTTTCTTATAGCAAGAATCTTGTCCAAATACTTTTGCTTCTTTGAGGCTTAGTTGCCTGGTGTGCAAAATAGGAGCCTGCCCGTTTGCCGGAGGATAACATCAGATGAGGGGATGGGAAGTGTCGAGCACAGAGTTTGGCCCGAAGTAGGTGGTCAGTATATGTAGGTTTTCTTTCCCCTGACAACCAAAGGGCAGGCCTGATGCTGACTGATTCAACAGATGCAGAACACCTGTTCTGCATGTATCGCTGAGAAGCACTGGACCGGGAGCCAGTGCATCATCAGAATGAGTTCTGTTCCCTGCTCGGCCATCCGTGAGGGCAAGGTGCTTTTGCTTAATGCCTCGGGTTCTCCATTTCCTCATCTCCACGCTAGGACTAACGATGCCTGTGTTGTGTGCCGTGCAGGGCTCTCCAGGGAAAAGGAGAGAGGTATGAAAACTCTTCTTGCAACTTTTAAGGAGCTCAATGAAAGGCAGGCTCTACCCCTCCCCTTTATGTCTGTTAACTCAATCGCCTGCCTCACAGGGGTCCACAAAGACCATCTGTAACATCTTCCTCTTCCTCACATTTCTAACTGATTGCCAAGATATGCCAGCCCTGCCTTTATAAGGTGTCTGACACCTGGAGTGCACTTTTTGCTGTTACCGCCTGTATCAGTTTTTTATTGCTGCTGTGACAAGCCAACCCACACTTAATGACAAAACAACACCAGTTTACTGTCTTCCAGTTCTGTTGCCCAGAAGTCTGATCCAGATCTGGGCTGACCCAGACCGACTGCCAGGGGAGAGAAAAAAATCTAACATTTATCGAGGACCTACTTTGTGCAGGTCCAGTGATAGATGATGCCTCTGGAGGAATGACTTGGTGACTACATGTTTATATTCATGGAAACCCTGCTTAAACTCTTGTGCGTGAGAAACACAGGCCTAGAACTAACAGGCAAATGATTTTCTAGGGAATTCACTGGCTTGGGATATGAAAGCAAAGCGTAACCCAGTAGAGTGGGCTGCTACTATTAGATTTCCTCTCTTCATGATCATATGATCTTTTGATAAGACTGTAACAGCTTTGATCTTCAATATGGCTTGGAGTTAGCTTAGGCGAATGCAGTAGCACTGAGCCAGCAAACTGGACTCGCATGGGCTGCAGGACCCTGTTGCTTCCTGTTTCCGGGGAGTGCTGAGGTTTCCCTGCAGGTCATGGCCAACACCACCTTCTCCTACAGGAGAAATTGTACTACCCACTCTGAAAACCCTGAGTGCGATCTTTGCCTTGGCTGACGTTTTGATGTTAAAATTTTGGCTTCTGTTGGGTTCATACTTTCTGCCTGTAACAATGAGGCAAGTAGTGAGTTACCCTCACAAATGTGCTCAGCAGGATGAAAAGATGATGGCTTTCCAAAGTGGT
Organism: Carollia perspicillata; assembly: GCA_004027735.1. Classification (NCBI taxonomy): domain Eukaryota; kingdom Metazoa; phylum Chordata; class Mammalia; order Chiroptera; family Phyllostomidae; genus Carollia; species Carollia perspicillata. Next base: position 4,715 of record PVKM010041320.1, read on the forward strand.
TCTCTATGTAATATTTATGCTGGGGGCCTCCCGATAGGGATACTGTACGTTCTTTGGCAGGTGTCGTGAGGCAAGGGAAAGAGGGTGGAGTCAGAGGCAGAAGAGCCGGATCAAAGTCACAACTTTACTCGTCTTGGTCACCTTGGGCTGGTGACATTCAGTCCCCTGGAAATTTTCCTGGAACCACATAAGCACGGGCAAAATAAATGAAAGTAACCCTTAATTCTTCTGAGTCCTATTTTCATCCAACCACACAATGGAAGAGTTGGAGAAAAAGAAACTAACAGCAGTAAACTAATAGCCCATCACCCCTCGGTGTCTACAATGGACGGTTCCGGGGCCACCCCTGCACACACGGAACTCCCTGAATGCTCAAGTGCCTCACCCCAAATGGTGCAGTATTAGCGTATGGCCAGCGCACACCCTCCCATATACTGTAAATTATCTCCGGATTATTTATACTACCTAATACAATGTATATGTCATAGCACTAGGTGTTAAACTGCATTATCTAAGAAATAGTTCAGTACAGACACAAGCTTCTTAGGCCAAACTGCATAGGGCATGTGAACAACAATTTAACTGTGTAGAACCCGGAGCCATGAAGGACTGGCTGTGGGAAGTATTTGGTATGTTGTCAGTCTACACTAGCATGTTATTATCATTACCTGTACTTTTCATATTTTATGAAATGCAAAGCCAATAAAAATCAGATAAGCAATAACATTGACAAAGTTACCAACACTTTAAAGGATTTTGACCTGTTTATTGCAACTGCTTACCTACTCAGAAACACTGTCTCCATTCAATCAAGTTAAAAACAATTTTGGGGATGTGGCAGTTAAAGCATTCCTAATATTTTCTCTTAAAGTGTCAGCTCTGAGTGAGGGACTTTATGACTGTGCAACCTTAGGCAGGGAACCCATATGCGGACAACCAGACACGCTTGACCATTTCTATTTCTGGAACTCCAGGATAGAAGACTGATGACACAAAGCTAGGACTTTTCATCATTCATAAACCTGAGAGGGAAGAAACCCGGAGAGGGGTGAAGACATGGAGGAGTCCCACCCTCAGGTGGCCTCTCAGGTTTGCACGTTCTGCCAGAACAGGCGGAACGCGGTCTTTGGGCCTGAGGCCCTAGTGGCAGTGCTAAAGATGACAACCCCTGGAGCCTGGGCCCCATTCTCAGCATCAGAAAGACTTCACAGAGCCAGGTGATTGCATCTGACGGACTCCATTTCCCTGCCACGAAATGGTCACCTTGGAGGGCGCCTAGTCGTGACATTGTATCAGCCAGAAACATCCACTTTCAAAATAGACTCCCAGCAGGCAATACAGGTCAGCTCAGTCTATTTTTAGTTCTGCTTTGGCAGGAACCACAAAAGGAATCTCAACTCACTTTTTTGTGCCTTTAGAATCCTGCTGGCACATCCTCAGCAGATACCCACCCTACTCTTTCTGTGGTGACAGATGGGACTTATCCAGGGTTGCCAGGGCAACTGCTGCCAAGTACCCCATACCCCTTTCCAGAGGCTTCAACACTTCTGCTGATGGATGGTGAAGGTTCTTCCTTTCGGAGAGATTCTGACAAAGATGGAAGGTCAGTATAAAAGGGCAGTAAGACGTGTGAACCTCAGAGTAGTGTTTTCAGACAAACCAATCATTCCTTAACAGGCTATTGCTCTAGTCCATGATTTGAAGGCACAGTCTAATACAGATAAGAACAGGGAACAAGATAAAAGGCAACTATATTAAACCTGGGAAGTTCTTTCTTTAGACAAGTGAGATATTCGCAGAATCTGATACTAAATAGCAGACTGAGCATATATAATACGCAGACAGTGTTCCCTTTGAAATGTTAATGGTTTATAGGCAGTAAACTGCCTTGCAGAGCAAATTATGATCTTGTTTCAATGGAGGTTGCATGGTAGGAGTCACCTGTACTATAAGGATGAAAGAAATGAATTTGGACAAGGTTTGGCATTTTTGCAAGAATAGAAGGCCAAAGTCCTCTAGGATGTTACACTATGAAAATCATAGCCAAAAACCAAAAACAACCTCCCTAAAACTCCACATCCTGTTTCCTTTATTCCCCTTTTATTATTATTTTGTTTCCTCAAAAATTACTGAGGTAATTTTTGATGCAAAGGAACCACAAGCAGAAGTGACAGAAACAACAATAGTTACAAGAGGAAGATTGTGGAAAAATAAAACACAGAACAGAAACACATCTCTAGGCATATTTAACTAGAGATACAAGAGCAGACAGACCCACCAAACAAGAGACCTCTCAGGTTTCAAAAGACTGAAAGTAAATTAAATCAGAAGCATCGCCCAAAACATACAACAATAACCACCACCACCAATTATAATAGATGCCCAGATGCTGCCTTTGAAGCTAAGCAGCCCATCTCTTTCTTAGGTATTTGTTAGAAAGCTAATTCCCTTCATTAAGTCTTAGAGGAGCACTGCATGGGCAGCACTGTAATTGAAAGGTACCGTCACTTACTAGGGCACTTCTGCTCCTCCACCGCCGGCTGCTCCGTTTCTGGCTTGGGAGGGCCTTTGATTTTCTGCACCAAAGCACAGAGTTTGCCCGTCCAGGAGGTGACCTCCTCCTCCTCCTCCTCTTCCTCCAGGGGGACCCCTAGCAGGTCACAGAACAAAGTGGAAATCATGAACACTACATGAAGCTATCATACGATTGAGAGAACATAAGAACTTCTGGAACTTTAAATGTTTCTCTACATAAAATCTTTTTGCAAGTTTTTTAAAAAAGGTGATTTCTCGTGTACAAGAACATCAAGTAATTTCAATCCCAAGACTTAACTCTTCTGACCTATACCCCCAGAGCAGAGTCTTGAGAAAGAAGAAGTTAACATTGACTTATTCCCAATGAGAAGACCGTCTATCTAATATATTACTCAGTGCAGCGATGTATGAGCAGCACGAGCACTAAGAGCCACTTAAGGTCAGCAGACATGCATTAGAATCCTTAAGGGCAGAAGTTACAGTGATGTATCACTGCACACGCTGCAAAGCGAAGGGGATCAGAGTGTTGGCTCAGTTGGGAACAGAGTCCCGGCCCCAACGATCTAACTTGAAGTGAGCTGGGTGAGGTTCACGTCACGGTCAATTGTTATCTTTCCTTCTTCAGAGACACCATCCCTTCTCACATCTCAGCAAAATCTTCTAGGTAGAAGGAATTTCAGTCACGAATTATGCCAGGATTATTTCCTCTATCTTCTCTGACCCAGGTAGTCTGGGTAGGACCATTTCTTGAATAATTAGTATTGCAATTTTAAGTAGAAAACTAACTTCCCACTTTCCCTCCCCCCACTAGCTTCTAGTAAAGGACTCAGGGACAGACTTGTCCTTGAAGAAGCTGCATCTCTGGAAGCTCACCACAGTGAGAGAGAAGGTCCTCGTGGAAGTCATACAGCTCCTCCCGGATCTCGTCTGGGCAGGGGCAGTTCTCTCCCAGTTGAAAGTTAAGGAGCATGTTGATCTTTAAGGGACAAAGAATGGCTAGTTGGTTCTCAATGTTGCTCCAACGAACTCAGATCCTGCCTTAGGCACACACCCAAACACTGCCTGCAAATTGTATTTAACCAATTTGTGTGTGTGTGTAAAATGGTCAACATTTAAAAGTAGCTTCTATTTTCCTGATTGTAAAAGCGGTTAACTGATTGCACAAAATGTGGATAATACCTAAGGAAGAAAGTTTACTGAGATCTCACCACCCAAAGATATGTTAATATTTCAGTTAATATCTTGTAGTCTTTATGTATTATGTATCTAATATTTCAGTCAATATCTTCCAGCTTGAGATTGTATTCTAGATAAAGTCTTTTGAAACTCATGTTTTCCCACTTAACAATCTATCTTGAACATTTTTCTTATTTCCTTAACCTGTTTTTTAATAGGTGCACTGCATTTTCATCATATGGATAAATAGCAAATTATGCAAAATTAATGACCTGTTATATTTGCTATTTTCATTATCCTTATAAATAAAGTTAATGTTAATTTCCTTTTACATAATTTTTGTTCACATCTCTGACCATTTTCTTAGGATAAAGTCCTAAAAGTGAAATGATGAGATCAAAAGGTTTTGTACATTTCAATGGCTTTTGATATGAACTGCCATATTGCCCTCCAGGAAGCACCTGACGATTTGTATTATTATTGAATTTATGCAAGAGTATGTATTTCTTTACCATCTTCATTACAGAAGTGAGAGTTAACGCGTTTTCAAATATTTTCCAATTTAATGGGTGAAAATGTCATCCCCGTTGCTTTATTTTGCATTCGATTGGTGAGGCTGAACTTTGTTTTTCCACACATATGGGCCATTTTTACTTCATATTTTATAAATATCCCAACCATGTTCTCCTTCCATTTTTCTGTGGGGTAGTTATTATTTTAAAAATTAATTGAAAAAAATAAAAAAATTGACAAGCACTTTGCACATTTCTGGACTCTTAGCTCTTGTAACATATATTCCAAATATATTTCCTGGTGTTTAGTGAACTTTTGTTTATGTGCTTTTTTGAGATGTAGGCTTTATGCTCTGCAGTCAGCCTATGATCTTTTGCATTGTAGTTTTGTCTCGGGGGCTGTTAACTCTGCGCCATGGACCACTCTGACCATCCAGGGAAACCCACGGATTCTTCTCAGATTAATATTTTAAACACATGAAATAAAATGTATAGGGTTACAAAAAGAAGCCATTATATTTAAACCTAGTTATTAAGATCATAAAAAACAAATTTGTGATATCATAGCACGTACACTTATTAGACAAAAGGCATCTGGGGGCAAGCCTTATAGCCACTGCAATCCTGAAGTATGTGATGAGTGTGTGAGTGATAGTTCAAGGCATTAAAACCACTGCAGTATGAAATGAAAAAATATGCGATTTATGTTGGTGATAAAGTCCAGCCTTTGCTTTGCTGCCTACTATAATAATTAAAAAATACTATCAGAGATTAATACAAAGTTGGTAGAAGTAAGGCTGCCATTCACTTCCCACTCAGATTCCCGGGCATCCATGTTATCCGCAGACCCCGACTCCGGGCCGGGGAGCATCTGCAGGAGCTGGAGCGGTGACGAGAGGTCATCTCGTCCACTCCCCTGCCTCAGGCAGAGCAACTCAGACAACAAAAAGGCTGTTTTCTCCTTCTGTTTAGGTTTCTAGGTGAAAAAAAATCGACAACCTCTTTTATTAAACCGTGAACCTTATTTAATATTGTTAGGTCACGGCAAACCATTTTTTGGAAGTAGGTAGCAGTGTAGTTTGTAATACGATAATATTTATAGAACAGGTTGGAAAAGTAACTTTCTGTGGTTGTTCTGCAATGTTAATTATATCAACGACATATACTGATAGGCTGTTTATTAACTAAAAATAAGATCTGAAGATCTGGTTCCAGAATTAGTAAATTAATTTCTTTACTGACAGGTCTTCCCTTCAATGGGACAAGTAAGAAACAGCAGCCCACCAGCCTGCGGGGCATAAAGCCAAAAGGGTGGTGAGCTGAATTTTCTACTGGAGGTCATAGCCTTTAATGAAGCCCTTTTGAAAGTTAAAGTCTTGCTGACTATGTTTGGCTAATTTGCCAACAATCATGGGACTAATAACCTTAGTTTTAGCTCCTCTTGTATGTAGTTACATCCCAACTGTGGTTTTTCCATCTCTCTGAATACTGTGTGGACATAGGGCTGAAAACCTACTCTCTCCTCAAAGGTTATAGAAGGATGAAGTAATCAGTCATATTACTGTTTTAAATTTTCAATTCTTATACATTCCATTTCCATGTGATTTTTGCATTTCTCTCCCCAAAACTGACCTAAATCTTCCATATCCTTTGTAGATATTAAATTCTTATTTAGAGAGTTTTATGGGTAGATTCCTTCTAGAAATGAATACTCAGGGAGGGGTGGCAGATGGGATAGCAGAGTTTGACGGGTGTTAGTACCCCTTTTTTCTTTTCAATTCTAGGCCAGCAGCATCAACATTACCTGCAAACTTGCTAAAAATGCATATGCTTGGGCTTCGTGCTAGACCCACTGAACTAGAGACCCTAGAGGTGCACCAGCCATCTGTGTTTTATTTAGTCCTGGGATTCTGCTGTCTGGTCAAGAATCACTGGTCTAACACATCAGGGAAGAATTTCTTGAGTTACAGGATTCTGATGACATGATTGTTTAGGAGGTTGTTCAGAAGGCTAAAGTGACGTCTGGCCCTGGGGATGCAGAAGAAGAGGGAAGGAGGCAGGATGGGGAAAGGGTGGGAGCCAGGATGGTAAGCTATGCCCATGAGGATGGTGCACCCGTTCTCATAAGCTGGCAAACGTTGACCATACTCTGTTGATCTCTGAGAGACAGCAGGGATTTCTGGCATGATTGAACAGAAATTGAACAGAAATTTTTAAGTGCTGGATCCTTGCTGGGGTGCAAGTTGATACTGACAGTGATCTGGTCTTTGACTTGGTGATAAGGACACAGGTGAGAGGGAAGGGAGGAAGCCCTGCCCTTTGTGCAGTTTTGGAAGGATTATTTTCCCACCCAAAAGGTAACTGGCAGGTCTCAGTTGTCACACTAGCCTGTCTCCTGGTGTTGGGCTGGTCTTTTAATCACCCACAGCTCTTGTGGCTGCCAGCACATAAAGGTTTCAAGAGCCTTGTTCCGACAGGGTTCAAGGTCTTCCTTAGGAATGTGATGGAGGCTCAGAATGGGGTTCTCACCTGCTCCTGTGGAGGCGAGCGGAACTCCTTGGTCTTCCGAGCAGTCAGGGCTGCAGACATGTTCAGGGCCTGCATGAGCTCATTGTAGCGGAACTTCTGATTTGCCTGGAGCTTGGAGACATAAATGTCGCCAAAGGCCACAATGGCTTCCACTCGGTGCTGCAGCTCACAGTCACAGAAATAGCTGAGGAGCTCACACATCTGCAACACAAGTGTATATATATGCTAATATAATAGTGCTTTATGGAAACTGAGGAAGTACCTAGCATTTATACATGGTATAAACCCATTTATACATGGTAACACTGAGATGTAGGTGATCTAAGTAACCCCTCCAGGGTCACACAGTAGTAAGCAGAGAGCTATTGATTCCAAGTTGGTTGGAATCCAGAGACCAGCTCTTTAGCATTAAGCCTAGGAGAACAATGGGAGTAAGCTCGCTGAAGACAGAGTACATCTGTCTGTGGAGCGAGAGAGAAAACATTTGTAAAGGAGTGTTTTCCGCAGGCTCTAAGCTCAGCATGGCAATCAGCACTGAAATGCACCGTGGGCCTTGGCTCCTTCCTGACGTCTTCTGGCTCTCTCATGGTTTGTGTTTCTAAATTCTGTTTTTCTGTCATTAGTTCTTTAGGATTGTAAGTGTTACTAATCTCACCACTATTACAACTTATACTAATAAGAGAAGCAATAATCATAACTTACTGAGCACTAACTTTGCCGACACTGTGCCAGGTGCCAGACACTTGCTATACTTCATCTCCTTGAATCTCTGTGTTCCTGATACTATCGAAGCAGTAGTTCTATTAACCCACCCCCACTAACCCTGCCTGGGACTAACGGACCCTCTTTAGTCATCTGGGTGGCAGGGGCTCTCGCCTGGCTGCACACCTGGGCTCCTGCCCAGTGAACTAGGATCTGAAGCTTATGCCAGCCACACCTGTGATGTAATTACAACAGTTAATTAAAAATTATATGAGTCAAAGAAATAGGAAAACTAAGTTGAATGACTAGGGGATATCTGTAAAAGGTACTTTTTTTTTTTAACAAAAATGCTAACAGTTGGGTGTGAGTTAGATAACTACAAAAAACTAAGGAGAATCACAAAATCCTAGATGCATTCTGCACTCCGCTTTCCAGCGCTCTCTAAATCCGCATGCAGTCCACCCAAACTGGCAACGGTGGATGGTGTGTGACAGGTGCCACCTGTGCACAAGAGAGGACTCTGTGTGTCAGTCAGAGACTCACATTAAGGGAAAGGTCTTAGCCCTATGTCAGAGTAGCACATTTATATATTTTAGTAAAAATTAAGGTATATATATAAAATTTGTTATGCTTCTCTATGGTCAACATTTTGACTGACCACCTACCAACCCCATCATGTTGGATAAGACAGCTTCATCTTCAGATTACTTGATTGTAATACATTTTATGATAAAACATATTTCATATTGTATTTCATAAAAATACATTTTAATCCTATGTTTTACTACATTATCCACATTTTACAAATCAAAAAGCCAAGACTCTGGCAGAGGGGAAGTGAAATCCAGGGAAGCCTGAGCCGGACTCACTTCATTAGTCTTTCCTCAGTTGCTCCCAGAAGACAAAAGGCATGGTCCCCAGTTCACTACTGTCACTAGCTTACATCTGGTAAAGCTATGCTTTGGGAAATGAGGAGGTTTGCTAGGCGATGCCAGGG
>PVKM010041321.1:0-13135 GCA_004027735.1 Carollia perspicillata
GGGGATGTTCAGCAGCACACTAAATTAACTCCACCTATGAGGCCTTAATTTCTTGTACAGGCTTTTAAAGTTATTTTTTTCTTGCTGTCAAATTCTAAAAGGAATGCAATAATTCCTTTTATGATATTATGCTTAATATTCTAACAATTTAACTTCACTTACCTTGGGTCTGAAGTTAGTGGTTGGGCCCACATACTCATGCTGAGCTTTTACAGTACCCCAAGGATGATAAATTTTGAAGCATTCATTGCAGTAGCTTGCACTACAGTCCATGCAACTTTTTGTGGATTCTTGAGGTGGTGGTTTACAAAGGTCACACATAATGGCTGTGGCTGCCCTGGCTGCCTGCCGATATTTCTCGACAATAGTTTCCAAAGTAAAATTTCGAAAGAGACCATTGATTCCTCGTTCTCCAAGATCCACATCATGCTCACAGCCAGGGCAAGGAAAAATAGTTGTCCTAGGGGTCAATGAATTGCGCTTCCAGCCTGTGTGATCAGTAAGCCCTTGTTTAGTTACATCGGAAGGAAAACAAATAGAATGAAGAAAAAAAGAATGATTTTTTGGAACAATATACATCTACAAATAGATTCCAAAACTATAATGCTCAAAGTGGGTCCCTTTGAATTAACCTGTATTTTGAAATGCTTTTTTAAAAATATTTTCCCTTGGTAAGTAAAAGACAGACCCAAGTTATCAAACAGTTATTAAAACCAAAGAGAAAAATATTCTATAGTAAATCCCACATAAAAACCATTTTAAATCAAACAGATACATGGACAAAATATACAGGGTCTGGCAGAAGTAACACCTGCTTGAGTGTGGTCGTAGGGTAATAATGTGGGTATAATAATTTATGGTTTTAATTTGAACATTTCACCTAAAATGTTACACAGTGTGCTTGTGTGTGATATTGTTATGTTGCAGAATTGCATGCTTATGATTTTGTAATAAAAAAGGGGTGTTACTTGTGCCAGACCTTGTATAATACAATACTACACAGGGTCAGGATCTTTTGAAATTATATAATTAACACTTACAGTTATTTTTATATGTCATATCCAAAGGAATTTGACTTCCATTCAAATGAACACAATGTGGGCTGTGTGATTAAAAAACGATTCATACAGAAAAAAGCAGGAGTCCTTAACCTGGGGCTCCACGATGAGGCTCCAAAAGATCCCAATAGTTTTGCAAACTATTAGAAATTATACGCAAATTCTGCATATTTATTCCTATGCATATTTTCTGTTTAAATAATCCATATCTTTTATCAGATTCTCAAAGGAATATGTCACCACAAAATTGTTAAGAACCATTGCCAAAAGGGCTTCCCCCTGTAGTATTGTTTATCTGGGAAAATTCAGTAGGCCAAATCATTTGCTAATTGAATGCAATCAGTAAGAGTGAAAAGCTCATTCATAGACCTAGAATCTAGTGACTGACTATAGAAGGCACCAACCATTTAGTATCTTCTTATGACCTGAAAAAAAGAATCACTGAGGTTACTTCATTCAGTAAGCCAACAGTTACCCAAAAAGTATTATAAATAATTTTATAGTATATGTACAACACAATGAATGACCTTAAACATCACACTATTATCAGTGTTATCCTGATTTTAACAAACAAACCATAACATGGCAATCCTGACCCACGAGTTCACAAAGATGGGAGCTGTCCGTTGAACAAAGGTGCGTGCAGACCAAGTCCCTCCTCTCATTTATAAACCTATTCTTAGAGTAGGTAATCTTGGTTACCCACAAAAGAGCTACCTAAAAATAAACACAAACTTCTTAAACTACAGCCTTCTTTAATATTGCCATGCATCCAGACCAAAAATGAATGGTTAAACTTAGTATACCACAGTTAGAAAAGGTCTTTAAGCAGCTATTTAACATTGCCATGGCACAGTAACATTATCACTGAAATGACTGTCTTAAAAAGAGCCTGGCATGATATATGTACAGGTAAAATCTGGCAATCAGCTCCCAATGTTATTCATTTAAGATGACTTCACAACATGCTAGATGGCACTGGGCCCTGAAAGCTAGTTATACAATAAATATGCAGAATATTTTTAATATTTTATTAGAGATATTTTAACCTTTACATTTTTAAACACACAGAAAAAAGCATACCAAAAGAGCTGCCCCATAAAAATCTGAAAATCCTACATAAAATGCATTCTTGTACTAATTCTAAAAACATGCAATACAGTCCAAGATGTTTCACAACATAGCAGGCAAATAATAAAATAAGCAGCAAAGCTGTTTGTAAAACACATGCCAATGAAAATTTCATTTAGTGAAAAAGCAAGCCATATAATTCTGGAAGTGATACAGGGCAGTGGTCAAGTTTAAACAAATGGAAATTCACATTTAATTACATGCTTTCACACATGAACTAGGTAACAGAAATTAAAATGGTTAACTAATCTCAATGGTCAATGTTTTTTTAAAAAAATGGGTAATTACTGGTTTTATGAATTGAAGCTTGTGATCCATCGAGTAATGGGATAGAGTAAAATTAAATCATGCTTTAACGTGTACACTAGTGACACCCCCGAAGTTTGGCCTTTATGTTCGGGAGTTTAAAAAAAAGTTTCATCCCTTTTCTGTGAACCTCTTTTAACTTATATTTATAATAAAAAATAAGGCATAAAGCATCATAATAAACTTCTTGAATCCAACAAAATATTTAATCAATACTATCTATTTTTGGAAACAGATTTTAAAAGCACTCGATTTTTTTTCAAATTCTAAAGAACTGATATATCTTTATTTTGCCTATCTTTGACTCCTACCATTGTTTTCAGAAAAACAACCAACAGAATATGTGTTCAGGGCAGCAAGGAACACAGGACATATCTGAGGATGTTCTGGGAAGTAAATCCAGTGAAGAAAAATCAAGGAGTGGAACTAAGAATAAAATGTAATAGAATTAACTTTTTACTCTCCATAGCTGTGCTGTCCAATATCGTTAGTAACCATTAGCCAAATATGGCTATTGGAATTAGATTTAATTCCTATTCAATTAAAAATTAACTTCCGTGGCCATACCAACCACATTTCAAATTCTCAGGAGCCACATGTAGCTAGTGGCTGCCATACCGCACTGTGCAGGGTCAAACATTGGCATGATTGTAGAAAGCTCCATCAGACAATATTGCTCAATAGCACAGTATGAAAAAGAAAAGTAATGATGACTTAGAAAGGTAAGGAAATGATGTAGGCCAAGCAATGCAATTTTAAGTCAAACTACATTTGTGGGGTCAATAATGTATGCAAATGATTTGAATACTGTCATCTTGCAGAATCAACTCTTTTGCCCCATATAATTTTAGTTTGAAAACAAATTAAATCAAGTATAAATTGATACAATTAAAAAATGAAGACTCCAAAATATCTTCAAATTGGTTTATAGCAAATCCCCCCAAAAGTCAGCTTTCAGTCGTATGTTTTACCATTTAAATATGAAAGAGAAAAGAAAGTATTTCAAAACAAAGACAGTCAATACATAGCAGGTTCGGAAACTCTGCCAGCTGCATCGTCTCCCACATTCCAGCCAGAAACAACTTTCCCGGGGTTACCGCCTGGCACGGCAGTCAGCGGGCTGCCTCTCCACACCCTGGACATTCATGTTGGGTTTCTTGGTGTTTGGCAATGGTTTGATATTTCTACTGCTACCCTACTGTTTCTTCTGCACATTCTGACCATCTGATTCCTACCAGTTACGTTTAATTATTGAGGATTATTAGTCTTTTCAACTTGCAATACCTTTTTCTCAACTATTAATCAAAAACAGGTAATAAGTAAATTGCTCCTACCTTTCCTCCTAATTGCTATATTTCAATATTTAAAATTCTCAGAGACTCACTAAAGAAGAATGTAATTTCAACTCCTTTTTTTAAAAAAAAAAGATTTTCTTTATTTTTAGAGAGAAGGCAAAGGAGGGAGAGAGGGAGAGAAACACCAATGTGTGGTTGCCTCTCACACACCCCCTTCTGGGGACCTGGCCCACAACTCGGGCATGTGCCCTGACTGGGAATCAAACCTGCAAGCCTTTGATTTGCAGGGCTGTGCCCAATCCACTGAGGCTAATTTCACCTCCTTAACTCTTCAACTCCTTTTCAGGAGTAGTTAAATTTATACAATCCTAAAATTATTTCAGCCCTTTGAAGGCAATTGCAAGGCTGATGTGGCCCCCAGTGAAAATGAGTTTGACACCCCTGCACTAAAGCCTATAAGAAAAAAGATTACATGTGGCTTCTAGTAGTGACTATAAGATTTTAAAATCAAGGCATGTCGAGGAAGACAAGGAAGAAAGAAAAGGGATAACATTTCAGATGTTTATTTTCTCCAATAAAATATAAAGTATCACCAGCATTTCTCACACACATACACAACAACACACACACACACACACACACACACACACACAAAGCCAATTTTACTTTAAAGGTCTACCTACTGGAGTCAGTAAAAAAAACCATTAAAAAAAAAAAAAGACAGACTGGCCCGCCTTTTATATAGAAACAAATATTTCAGAAAGCCTTAAAAAGCAGTGTACGTTATTTACCCACAAATGGGTAAGACCTCAAGGTTATAAATCAAATACTTTAAAACATTAACAAAGAAAAGACACCATATGCATAAAACAAGCAAAGACTATTTTTAACTACAAAAATTCTCAACATCTTTAAGCAAATTTTTAAACACAGAAGCAAGCATTGGCTTACTTAACCTCCCCAAGGTAGCAATATGGCTGTTAACATGAGCTTCGTTCCACTCCATAAATGTACAGGATTTTTACATTAACGCTATTTTAGAAGATAACAGCGGTACATTACCTTCTCTAAAACATCCTGTCATGTGAACTGACACGACTGCAAGCTCTAACAATCACGCTCCCCTTTAAAAACACCAGAACTGGTTTGGGAATTTAGTCCTGTCGACCTTTAATTCATTTCAGCCCAGTTCGTTCATTTTCCACAAAACTTTGAAGACCTGACCACTGATGTTTAAAACCGTATCTACATGAGGTTATTTAATTTAAATCTAACGCTATACTGCCTGCGGCCACACAGGCAATAAAGCACTCTACCTCTCCACCCCAAAGACCTCCATTGTGAGGCTGTGAACAATGAACAGAAAGCTGGATTTAGAATTTAATTTCAAAGAGAAGATTCACAACTTGTTAACAAAAGATAAAGCAGTTAACAGTGTCCTGCACATAACACAATTATTGAATTAACAGTAAAAAATGTGTTTTTCCTGGTACGCATGGTGTTTGTGAAGCCATCAAACCTATCTTTGAGTTCAGAATTAATCACTGTCAGTGCAGCACTCCAGAGATCTACACTTTACCTTACAGACTTGTATTTTTAAACAGTCATATTTCTGGACACCACTGTAAATACAAAGTAAAATCAAGCATCTTTTGTTTAATGTTTTACTGATGTAAATAAATACTACCAAAACTTTATCTTTGTGACAAAAGGAAATACAAAATAGGAGAAACACAAAATACAAAATATCTTTTAAATACAAAAAGCCTGCATATATATGACCAAAAATGTACAGAAATATAGCTTTTATTTTTACATAATTTGATATACTATTTTTATATACATCATTACTCCAAGGCACCTTTCTTTTTACTCTATCAAATATCCAATGCAATACTATACAACGAAGGAATATGTGAGCCAAAGTGTAAGCCATGTATGCCATTTTAAATTTCCCAGTAGCCAAATTCTTAAAAACTGTTGAAATTCATTTTAATACCACGTACTATTTAACCCAAATATCCAAAATACTACCGCTTCAAAATGTGATCAACATATAAATTATGAAGAGATATTTTACAGTCTTACTTCTCAGTGTTCAAAATCCAGTGTGTGTTTTACACTTACAGCACATCTCAAGTCAGACCAGCACATCTCAGTACTAAACAGCCACGCGTGGCTGGTGGCTACTGTACTGAACAGTGCAGGTCTAATTCAATCCCTTCATTACCACCGGCAAAACTAACTGTTAGAATTCTATTACTCCCACACCAACTACTCAGAATAGGGACTCCGATTTCCTTCCCAAGTATGTCTAAATGATGAAAAATTAAATTAAAAAAAAAACCTGCCAGATAAAAAAGGAAAATTACTTACCCAAGAATTTAAGTTTGAATCTATCCAAAGAAAAGTTACAGACATAAATAGAGTCCCATAAATGGGGGAAGTGACTTCTACTATTTTAAAACTGGTGATCGTGCCCTGGCTGGCATAGCTCAGTGGATTGAGCGCAGGCCTGCGAACCAAACAACCGCAGTTCGATTCCCGGTCAGGGCACATGCCTGGGTTGCAGGCCAGTTCCAGCTCTCAGCAGGGGGCACATGAGAGGCAACCATACACTGATATTTCTCTCCCCCTCTCTTTCCCTTCCCATCTAAAGATAAATAAATAAAATCTAAAAAAACAAAAAATAGGAAATGCTAAAATTTGCATTCATTTGCTATAAACCTCCACTATACTTGGAGCCTTCCCACCTTCTCAATGGTCCATCTGTATCTGTTAGCTTACTTTATATGTTCTTGATGAAGGACTATGGTCTAATTATTGCTTCCCTTATAAAGCTCTCTGTACAATATTAGGCTATATGCCTCTTTAAAGAAAAAGATGGATGGGATCTATCGTTTTCACTACTCTTCAGCATTTAGCCATGTCTCATAGCCAGCAGGTAACAAATATTTGGCAAATGAATGAATGCAACTGGTACTCAAAAAGGCACAGTACTTCGGGGGTGGAGAATACGTGGAAGATGACATACCAACGGGCTTGACCCACCCCCAAGGCATAAATGCCCTTTACAATATTTGCAAAAGATGGTCACCCATCCACTGTTTAAAACAAAGACTCCAAACACTGATGACCCAAAAGCTGAATGGGTCAGAGTCAAAGATGTGTTTTGGCTGCCCTGACCCTATATTGACTTGGTATGGTGTTTTTAAATCATTTGAATTGACTACCAACATTTAAAAAACATGTTTTGTATCAAAACCACTATCAGGTTTTTGTTGGAGGAAAAAAAACAGTAAATTAGACAATCTGGGGCCCCCAAACCCATATGATCATTCACTAGTGCCAAGTGGCTACTGCCCCCTCAGACAAGGCACCCATTCCAGCCTCCACAACCCCAAACCACGCCTACTATCTCCAACAGGGTCAGCCTGGAGTCAGCTGGCTGCTGACACTTGGGCGGCTGGTTTCTACAGCAGTGAGTTAATGAGAAAATGAAATATTTATTTTCCTACGCCTATATCAAAGAAGCGAAATAAAAGAGAGTCCTGTATTTATTTTTCTGGGGCCTGTTTCACTAATGTACCTTTTTCACTCCTGTGGCATCTAAATTTAACCTCTAATTTAAACACTTCTAGTGACAGTGACCGGACAAAATTAGGCAGCCCGTTTCATTTTCGGACAGCCTTGGGTGTTTGTTCTCTCTCCTGTTAAACTCTAATCTGCCTTCCTATTTCATCTGTCCATTGATCTGGAACCTTGGCTGTGAAGATACCTAGTCTTTGGGGAAAAGATACTATTCTTTTCCACAAAACGGGCATCATATTCTGCAATGGTCCTTTCTCCAAGTTAAATATTCTTATTTCACGTAACTGTGGTTCACAATAAAGCTTTTTAACTTCCTCCCTCAGGGCATAACCTAACTAATCGAGTTCCTCCTAAAGGAGGAGGAGGAACATCTCAGTAATTTTACTTCTGATCTGGACAGAATAAAGTGTGGGGGGACCAGATCGGCAGTTCTGGAGAAAATGCCATTATTATTGAATGTAAACTGTCACGGCAAGCTCTGAACAAACCCTGCAGCAGAGGTCTGTCATTTAACATCTGCTCAACACGTATTCATTAAACACCTACTGAGTACTGCGCCGGTAAGTTCCTGAAAACAGAAAGTTAACTGTATTTCACCTATATTGCATGCCTAGTTCATATTAATCACATTAAAAACTCAACAAATCTTAAGATTAGAAGCCTACCTTAAATACAGAATTTTATAAAATACATATGTGAGCTCAATCTAATTATAATTAGAAATACTAGTACACAAGGACAATTCCTTTCAATGGTCTGTGATAAATATTAATACACAAAAAGTGAATTTTCCTTGGTCAACCAAGCAGGGTCCCTAATTAGCCAATGAGGATCTAGAATATCAGGTTTTATCTGGCAGGATGATTTCAAGCTGTTACTGTGTTTCTTCCCCGTGTGCCAATTTGCTGGCAGGGAGAGAAACATAAAAGTGATGACTTCATAATGAGCATAGCCCTCTCCCACCTCATACTCACTGCACTCCCACAAGTTACCTAGTGCTCCTGCTTTTGTACACAGTCACACCTTGTTTAATGACATTATGGTCAAGGACAGACCATGTATATGACAGTGGTCCCATAGGGTTGTATCTATTGCCTCATGATGTCATAGCCGCCCTAACGTTGTGGCACAATACATTATGTGTTTGTGTTGATGCTGGTGTCACCAAATTTACTGCACTACTTACTAGTCATGTCAAAGTGCAGCACGTACAATTACGTACAGGACGTGATACTCAATGGTAATATAAACAACTATGGTACTTGTGTATACATTTATTGTACTATACTTTTTACTGTCATTTTAGAGTTTAGTCTTTTTTGCTTATAAAAAAAAGTCTTCTGTAATATAGCACGCCGCGTTTTATTGGCAGTAGCCACATATACGTGTTTTCCACGTCTCTTGATTGCAACATTATCACCTGTACTTGATTTAATCTTGTGTTGTTTTGTACAGTAACATGCTGTACAGGCCTGCTGTACAGGCCTAGGAGTAATGAACTCTACCACACAGCCCAGTTGTGTAATAGGCTTGTGTACGTGCACTCTATGATGTGTTCACATGAACACCAAATCGCCTGATGAGGGATTTCAGAATGTACCCGTCATTAGGCAGCCCGACTCTAATATACGTGTGATTTTTATATCTGCAGAATATCTTCCAAGTAATTAGTTATTACCACTTAAAGAGAAGCACATGTTTTTAAAATAGCGTAATACTAGCATCACAGCCAACCTACTCTTATCCATTCTCTGATGGAGCTCAAAGACACAGATATCGCCCAAGGTGATTCCATATCACAGCATGGACCAAAAAAGTGGCATTCTCTAAAATGTAAATATGGAGAGATTCTTTTCTGATAAGAAAATATTTTTTTTAAACAAGATTAAAAAGTTACTCCTATCCTATACAAGGAAGAAATGGACAGAGTGGCGGAAAGGATTAAACTGAGAAGCTCAAAGCCCAAACTGGACAGAGTTGAGGCCCTGAGGTCTGGTGCTCACGGCCACTGAAGCAGTGCCCAACTGGACACTGGGGCATTTCTGCCCCACCTAGGCCTCCCCTTGGGCCTCATTGCTGATTTTGGTCCTCACTCCTTCCTTAATTTTTCAGTGGCCCTATTCCCAGTGATTTCAAATTAATTTAGATCTATATTAATCCTACTGTATGGATGTCCAGAAAAAAGTAACACTATCCCAACAGGAAACAATTCAAACATTGTCTACATAATAAAGGTACAGTATGTGTGCCATACATCTCATCAGATCGACTTCTATCACGACTACGGAATTCCACTACTATTTAATTGACGTTCAAAATCCTTATTTTATAAAAATTGATTAAAAATGGCTGAAGAAAATACAATTCTCAGGTAGAATAAAATAATACCAAATAATTCCTCTAAAAAAAATCCTTAGGAGTAGTCACTATGTAGTCTCATCCCTTATTCTGAATATTTACTTACATATTACTATATAGAGATGTTTCCCTAGTAAGTACTTGAATAATCCATCACTCATCCATCATGTAAAGGATATCACAGGGCAAGAACACCTCCCCTAAAATACACAGTTAATAAGGAGTTTAACACAAAGTTGGTATTCAATACCCAATTTTAAGTGCAAAATTCAGTAAGAGTTCACTCTGACATTTTAAAAGGGAGGGGCCTCTATAAAACTACGGTTTTTAAGTATCCACCTGGAAAGATTAACCCTGAAAATGATAAAAGGAATTTCCCTTCCACAGTTATCAATGAAGCTCCCTGACCCCAGTGTTCTACCACATACCTGGTCTGTTAATCCTGTCGACTTTATCCAGGCTAGGAGAGTGGAGCCAAAGTCGAGGACTGCTCTGATTGGAGTTGTCTGATCCCACATCATTGAATGAATCATCAAGTGTCAGCAAGAGTTCTTTCACACACTTATGACAGATACTGTGTTGACAAGGGAGAATCAATGGGTGGGTAAACAGCTCCTTGCATGCTGGGCAAATGAGCTCTCTTTCGATATTCTTAATGGTAACCTTAAATTGAAACAAGAAAAAGAAATCAGAATCAGAGACTCTTAGTGGGTAAATCTATTAATATGCTTAGACCTCTTGTAGAAGTACATGTGTTTACCTTCCCAAAAGAATTAAGAAACATTTCTGTTTTGAAATCTGAAGTTCCTTTCTGGCTATGAAATACTACACTATCACTCCCCCTCACAGCACCCAATAGCCTAGAACTGAGGTGTCATGATAGGGTAAAAATTGAAGTATGGGGAAAATTGGCAGAAAATATTAGGGGACTGTTAACAGTTCATCAACTATGAAGTTATTCAAACCATCACAAATTTACTGACTTAGGACTTCAGGGAATTCCTAAAAGCAGACTACTTCAATAAAAATTAAGAATATAACACTAAGAATAAGACGGTTTTCCTATTTAGCACATTAACTCTGTGAGTAGCAAATAACAAGAGCTGCTCAAAAATAGGTTAGCCAGTATGTTCACGGAACCCTACTTGAAATCTACTGACAAGCTGAATTATCAGCAATTTCCTACATTAGATGTAACCATTTTTCATATGCCGCAACTGTAATGTAGGTAAAATGCTTGAGGGTCTCGTGCTGCAATATCAAAGTAGTTATCTTAACAGCACTTTATAAATATTGAAAGAGTGTAGAGGATTAGAAGGGACCATTATAAGTGCTTTCGATACTACAAGCTTGCATTATTTTCAGTGAGAAACACACTCTTATCACAGCTAAAAAGGCTTGATAACCTCCTACCAGTTTTCCCATGCTGTTTTTTCCCCATTTATATCAATCTTCAAGGGCTTTGAATCCCAGCAATTTTAGTGACAGTCCAACTTTAAAGTATGCATAACCTTGTACAATTATTTCAACTACTGGAAATACACAGAATATTAAAATTGAATTAAGTCACTTACTTTAATTAAATAAAAACATATACTATCCTATTTCTATTTCCCCTAAAGCTACACAAAGTGCTTTAATAATCCCTGATAACGGCACTACAGCCAGCTGGCTCAATGGGTCTTTGCAGTGTTTGTTGCTGCATCATTCAATAAACATTTAATAAAAGCTGACAACATATCACAATTTCAGTAAATTTGGAAAACAGTCACACCTCACAATTCACATTAAATTATACAGACCATTTACATCCTATCTCATTGTAGAAGAAAACTGACACTTAATTAAAAAAAATATATTGTCCTGAATGTTCAAGATAGGTTGTCACACCCTATTTTATAGGAGGTTTACCTCCCACTGGAAGATCTAAATTAGTTTCCATTTTTCTTGCACATGAAGCAGTACACAAGCTTTTTAAATACGATAGATATAAAACAATTTTTACCCAAAAGGTAAATTAGTGTTCAGTTTACATTCATTGAGGGAAGACAATCTGATTAAGAGAAATGTGATGTGGTGGTTCCACAATTAAGCTGTTTCAAAATAAATGAGGTTCGACAGGAAACCAACAAGTTCTTAAGAATTGACTATTCCCCTTCAAGCAAAATCACTGGTAGCAGAACAGCTGCCAGAACGAGCCTGCAGGGGTCCGAACGGAACTCGGAACTCGAGCACCAGCCCCGACCCCACTGAGCTCCCAGACAAAGGGCGGCGGGACACGCGCCCCGCACAGCGATGGGCACTAGACTCTCTCAAGTGAAATAATTCTACAACCTGAACCCCATTAAAAAGCCCCGCCCAGACTCCCCCAGGTTCTCCGACGGGCAACGACCGCACCCAAGCTGTGCTCTCTTCCAGATCCAGCTGATCTGGTGACCTCCGAGGGGTAAAAAGGGGGCGCACCGGGTTACAGAACCCGGCCCGGGACGGGAAAGGCGAAGAGGAAGCGAGGCCACCCCTTCGCTCCTCGGGAGGAGTGGCTCCCTCCCCGCTGAACCGAGCGCTGGGGGAAGAGAGACCTAGGCACCGGGGCGCCGCCATCGAAGTGTGGAGCGGTTGCTCCTCTGCCCCGCTCACCAGCGAGTCTGAACCATCACCCTCCATGTAGCCTCCTTGCAGGTGTCATCAACAGCAGGGTCCAAACGGCAGACGAGAGCCTGGCAGGGTCTGGTGGGTGCGTCCCCGCAGCGGCTGTGGAGCTTCGGCTGGGAGCCGGAGGGTGAGCTGGTCAGCCGGACCCGGCCAGCGGACCGACGCAGCCAGAGGCCAGGGCGAATGAAAGCACAAGCGCAGAGAGGAGCTTCGCTCCCTGCGACGGCCCCGGAAACTCAGCCAGCGGCCCGCTGCGGCGGCTTCTGCGGACTGCGGCTGGGCGGGTGGCGGAGTGGAGACCAGGGCTCCGGCGTTGCGGAGGGGCGGGGCCGCGGGGCGGGGCCGTCACCCAGGCAACAGGGCCCTCCGCACAAAGGAGGAGGGGCGAAGGCCATAGGGGGGCCCCCAGGCGACAGAGCGGCAGGGCAGGGGTGTGGCCGCGGGGTGGGGTCCCACCGCCTCCGCCCCTCCCTCCCACGGAGGCACAATCCCCGTCAGCCCTGTGGGCTGTAGGAAGCCCCTGAGGGGCGAAAGTGAGGGAGGCGTCGGGGCGGGCGGGAGAGGGGCTGGCGTGATGCTGAGCGGCAGTGTGCCACCCTGGCCCCTGGCCCCGACAGCTCCCTTGGCTTCAGTTTGCTTTCCCTGCTCTTTGGTCAAGCGCGGTACCAAGCACCACAGACAAGCCACGTATCCCGACTCCAGGCAGGTCGGTGAGGCACGGGCGGACCTGTGCCGTCCCACCGA
>PVKM010041322.1:0-13164 GCA_004027735.1 Carollia perspicillata
GTAGCTCCAGAGCCAAGATGACATGTAAGTAGATGTCCAAAAAAATAATAATATGTATAGGGCATATAAAGTGTTGTTTTAGCTTGAATTACTGCATATTTAATAATAGGGTGTTAATCCAGGTTTATGGACCATGTACTAATCTAATAATAGTGCCATTAAAAACACTATGCTAAGAATTCTGCACCAAAATAACAGTTGAAAACAATGACTATATTTTCTCCGTAAATTGTAATGAAATGATTATACCCATTAATAAGACCCAGCGCTCTCTTCAAGAAACCGAGTAATTACTGTGTGGTGTGATTTACACAAAGCCAGATGGAATTATTACATTATCCACAGCTCATGAATCTCTGTGAAATGCACTACTTGCTCTATACACATATATTATCCATCGCTTTCTCTGTGTGAACAAGGTAGAATGAATGAGAATCCAAGTACCTCAGAGATAAAAAGATCCTGCTAGATTTTCAAAGTTCAAGGCCCTGGTGTTGGTTGGAGAAACAGTAATCACAGACGCTTAGTAACACTAGGGAACATATTTACTAAGGGGCACAGTTAGAAGTGGATAAAAATCCAGCCTTCTAATTCTCGGTTCAATGTGCTTTCCAAGGCAGCATTCAGCTATTATGCATAAAAATGCTAATTAATACAATGCTTTTTTATACCGTAGCTATGTGTTACTGTAATGCTGGTTAAAAACCATTTTGTCGAATTAGGATATTCTATTGCATATCGTCCTAAAATTAGAAAAATTATTTTCCCTTGACATGCTTACCGAAAGACAAGACCGGACGTTGCAGAGACTGAGCCCTGCCCATTTATTTCTGCCCTTCTGTGCAGCGCTACCAAAGCCTCCAATAGATTCCAAAAGCCTTAAGATGCCAATCAGGGGCAACTGACTTACATAGTACTGAACATGAATAGAAGTGGTCCAATGTTTAACTAAACCAGGACAATTACGTCTCCCATTTGTCTGTGGAGTCTGTGCATCTAACCCAGAGTTTCGCACCTTCAGCAACTACTGAGATTTTATGTCGGGTAGGTCTTCATTTTCAGGGGTGGCTCTGTTCATTGCAGGATGTCTATAACAGCATCACGGGCCTCCACCCACCAAATGCCTGAAGCACCATCCTTCCAAGCTGTGACAACCAAAAATGTCTCCAGACCCTGCCAAATGTCCCCGGAGACAGAAATCTCCCTCCCCCATTGAGAACGACTAGCTAAACAAAGCAAGTCTAGGCACGTTGCCCTGGGAAAGAATGCTCAGCCACTCACCAAGAGGGTCTGGGAAATGCCGATCGGATAATGAATTGTATTCCTCTTCTGAGGTTAACACTTTGCCACCTGCCGGAAGAAGGCGGCTTTTAGGAGCAGCTCCTCTCTGATAGGCCTGGGAAAGAAGAAAAGGCATACGAGAGTGATTATTTTCCCCAAGTGATTATTTGGCACTTTGACAAATATCAAGAATATTTGAAATAGACAGACCCAGACACTCAGAGATAAACAATTCCCACCCTCTGTTGTTGAGTACGAGCCATGCATTTAATAAAATACATTTTGCATAGCTGCTGCTTGCAAGATACTCCTTTAGTGTTTTTGTGTGATGGTCGCAACATGGTAAGTCAGAGTCCCTCATCTCAGGCAGACTCACTGTAGGTGTGTTTCTCGGGTGAGGAAAGCACCGTCTTAGTAACTTCCAGAAGTCCCGCCCCATACCACTGCAGGCACTGGCAGCCGAATCATTCTGATACCCACAAGGGTGATGTACACACAGACATTCACTACACCGAACGCCAGCCGACTGGTGACTAACGAGACCGTGGGCCAGGTAACTGCAATCACGGTTGCCATGGATTTTCACAAAAAAAAAAAAAAATGTTGCCATGATGAAGATGCCACCGCTTGGCCCTGGGGCATGAGACTGTCTTACAGTGACGTGATCTGGGGTGGAAGGGCATCATCACGGTCTCGGAACACACGGCAGCCAGCAGACAGAAAGCTCTGTGGTTCAGGAAACGTGCAGGAGGTTTGGAGCATTGCTAAGACACTGAAAAGCATTTGTCAAGCAGAGAGGCCCACAGGGACACACAGAGAAGGTACAGTTAGGTGGCTGCATCTGATGCTGACGGCAGGGCTTAAGTCAAGGCAACACTTTGAGAAGACAAGCGAAAAGCCAGTTGAGAATCGACACTGAGGAACTGGGATACCCAAAATATAGAGTGGACTCCGGGGAATAACTGAGAGAATGTTGATCGGGGGCCCCATCATCGGAATAAGAATAGCACGCTCTCCCTCAACAAGGTAGTGACTGAAGAGACCCAAACAAAACAAGCTCTCCTATACCTAAGAAGGTTGTTTTCAACTGCTACTCAACTGCTTACGGGCATCGGGGGCCCAGAGAGAATTGAAAGTTGTGTGACTGACTGACCTCAAATCTGAACTGTGTTATTTGTTACAACAGGCCCCAATATGGGCTTTTATAAGCATTACATTACTTCACCTTCAAAATGACACTATGAATTAGCTATTATCTCCGTTTCATAAATGAGAAGAGGGGTTAAATAACCTGCCAACGGCCCATGGGGGAGTAGGTGACGAAGCCTGGATTCGTACCTGGTCTGTCCAGTCCAGTGCAAGTGCACCGGTGAAATGATTATCCCCTGAGACTGCTTATTTTTCCTGCTCAATTACCAGCCAACACTGAACTCTCCATAAAATAACTGGCCATTCGTAGGTACTTTGCGTAGAACTCTTAGGTACAATTTTTAAGAACACATTCTTCCATAAATGAAAAAATAGGACATTAATAAAACTTAGAGGAATTATGGCAAGCTGCATGATATTTTTCTTAATTTCTAAGTTTTCTTTAATACTTGTTTATTATCAAATTCAGTAACCATATATATTTTTAAATATTTTATTTATTTATTTATTTATCTTTAGAGGGGAAGGGAAGGAGAGAGGGAGAGAAATATCAATGTATGGTTGCTTCCCATGCATCCCCTGCTGGGAACTGGCCTGCAACCCAGGCATGTGCCCCGACTGGGAATCGAACCACAATCCTTTGGTTCGCAGGCCCGTGCTCAATCCACTGAGCTACACCCGCCAGGGCAGTAACCATATCTTAGAAATCCAAACAGGTTCACTTGAAAATAAGCAGCAAATAAGTTGAACATTGAGGGAGAAAGCTTTAAAAATGAAAAGAGGAAAAACACCCATTTTGATTCAGAGTGAAACTTCGGTTAGTGCCAAATATGGTAAAAACCATAATAAATCCAAGAGGAAGCTCTCTGAGTGTTTCCTGCCAATGACCGCATGGCGATCGGACTGACAGCTGCCCTGCATTGGTCTCTGCCAGAGCTCAGCATGCGGCTGAGCACTTCAATGCGCTCCTTCGTCTAAGGCTCACGGCGACATCATGAGCAAGGGAGCACGCTCACCATTTTACAGATGAGAAAGGTGAGGCTCCAGAATATTTACAACTGATGAAAGGACACATCTAGTGCCTGATAAAGGTGTGCTTCAAAGTCCCCAATCTTAACCATTACACCACACTGCCTCTTCGCAAGCTTCCCTGAGAGCACAGCGCGTAACGTGTCATACAAAATAAAAATGATTTGTTATTATTGTCATTATTATTCGTAGTGTGTTGGGAATTTGCTTGAGAGAGCATATCAAGAGTTGAATAAAATCTTAACGTGGATAAACAGAGAAAATATTAGTTAATGAGTGTTGAAAAGAATAAGGCTACTCAAGACAGCATTACGTGGCTGCCTGCGGAATAAGTTTGTATTGCATTTTATTTCTATTTTCCACCAGAAATGGGAAGGAGACACATTGGTCTATCAGCCTGAAGCCTCCTCCTAAAGGTTTAGCACCAGGGATACTGCTCAGAGTACCCGTGGTGGTTGTCCTGGCTGCTCTTGAACTTAGAGTCAAGAGAACAGAGTTTTTGATCTGTTACTACTTTAACTGATAAATAAGAGCTATTCATTTCAAAGACAGCTTGAGAATCTATGTAGATTTAAAATATGTACAGTAGGAGATGTGAACGGAATCTTTGGGATCATTCAGCCTAACCCTCCAGTTTAATGGAAGCCCAGACTGAACTTTGGTTTCCCAAGTTCACGGCCCAGTGTTCCTCCTTCTACAGCACTACACTCTCCATGGGCAAAACGAACAGGAACCCATAAAAACTGATGTCCTCCCAGGTGCTGGGCACTTTGCATGTGTTATCTCATTTTCTCCACATTTCCCAGACAAGAAAAATAATGAGATAACCGAGAATTCGTTAAAAGGGAAAAATCTGTAAATATAAGCATATGAAGTGTAAATAAGTATATGAAGAACTCATGCCAATTCAACCACAATCTTATTAAATAACTCCTTAGCCACCTGTCCTGTAGGAGGCTTAAGAATGGGAAGACACGGAGACGCGGAGCAAAGGGAGAGAATTCAGGAGAGCGACCTGGAAGCCGGACGGTTGCAGGAAAGGCTCCTGCACTGGTCACCTGGCACAACCTATTTTCACACTTGTTTGCCATTGCTTGTCCCAAGTCTCTCTGGCCCACTAGACGGGGAACATCTGTCCGACCTACTGCCCTGTGGCCAGAAGCTCTCATGACATGGCATATGCAAGGCATTCAGTAAACATCCGTTCCCTGCAATGAGCACCTGCTGGAGAGTGAGGGCTTCTTAAAACCATCAGTTCTGAGGAAGAGGGCATGAAAATCAACCCACCGGATTGGTCGGAACATTGCAAGAACCAAGGGTAACAAGGGAGGATCTCTCACCTCTTTGCTCTCATAGCTCTCCACGGCAAAATCATTTTTCACCACAACATATCTCTCCTTCCATTTCTTGATGTCTTCAGCGAACTGCGACAGTTCTGCTTCATATAAAACAGTGCCAGGATCCAAGGGCGGCTGAAAGAAGACGAATACGATTAATCACGATAACAGAAGTTGACACACTGTGCTACCACTGAGTCCGTGCACGCGTGCCCAGGGCTACTTTAGGAGTCTGTCTTGTGCTGAGATGCTGGAAAAGCGGCGGCTCCTTCCCCTCCCTCCACACTTCCCTCTCCTACTCCACCCGTCCAAATGCGCATACGCGTCTTACTGATATTGTTGTGGCTTTCATTTCCCTCCATGATGCTACAGAAACAGAAGCAAATGGTGGAAGGGGTTATGGTAAGAAGGTTATGCCTGGCATACATGTGGCACTTAATAAATCCTTGATAAACTCGGCGGAAGAGAGGGAACAAAGCAGTTCAGTGTAAGTTCAGTTAGGGTAGAATTCTACCCCAACACCAGGAATGTGCCTCAGGTTTAATTCCCCCGAGACAGGAGAATTAACAGGCTCTTCTCCTATTCATCACACCTCCAGGCAGCCTCGGGAGTCCGTGCTGAGTGGGTCTCCCAGGCCCAAACCGCAGGACCCAGGCTGCACGCACTGAACCGGTACCTGTTCTCGAGGAGAACACGTCGGCTCTCTGATCGAAGAACAAGCAGGCAAACCAGCACCGCTCTGCCTCTGGTACTTAACATTCTGAGGATTTCTCGTGAACTCTGGTGGCCCAGGTGCTGTAGGGGCGTCTCTGGGAGACTCCCAGTTAGGGCTCCCACCTGGCTGACTGTGTATGGAATCAGTCCCATCCTGCCTCACGGTGCAAATCCTGTTTTATCTCAAAACATAGGAAGGGACCTTCTGGCTTTCATGTGAAGTTGTGTCTATTTTCTTCCCTTTATTAAAAGGATCTTACCGCCTTTAGAAACTCACCCCTCCACCTCAAAAACTACACTGGCAGGGTAGATACGCTAATCTTTCTAAGAAGGGTCTGAGGGATGAAATAAATTCCTCTCCAGAGTCCAGGGCTTAATATTCTGCCCTCACTAATAATAAGGCAGTCTCTTATCTTGCCTCATTAACAGGTTGAGAGGACCTCATTTTTCTCTCTACGTGAGACCGAGACCATATATAAGCTGAACTCTTCACAGTCCTTAGGTGTAGCATTTCTTAAGCCTGGGCCACTGAAATCAATTGATACGCTTGTTTAAAATGTGGCTTCGCCCTAGGCTTAATATAACAGAATCTCTGGGAGCGTATGGGCCAGAATGTGCATCTTAACAGTCTCCCTGAATTTTGAGAATCACTGTTTTATGGGGATGACAATCCGTTATCCCTACACGCCCATGCTACTAAATCCCCTGGTCACCTGACGCAACCTCTCGGCAGTATGCGACCCATTTCATACCCCCAACTTCCTGAAACTCCTTTTTCTTGCCTTCCAGAACGTTTTGCTTCCATAACTTTTCTCCTACTCTGCAGGCTATTTCTTCTCTGTCCATCTGGCAGGATTCTTCTTTTTCGGATCCCAACTGTTGGAGGGGCCAAAGGTTGGTCGTGAAACCTTTCTCTCCTCTATATTCTCTGTCAACTTGGTCCCGTGGCTTTACTACCAGTTATAAGCTGAGAAATGCCAAATTTCTGTTCTCTAGCTTCACCCTCTCCACTGAGCTCCAGATCAGAGGATTCAACTACTTCCTCAGTATGTCCATGAGTATATATTAAATACGTGTCTTAAACTTAAGATGCCAAAAGTGAACTCATGCTTCCCATCCACTTCCAACTCCTCCATCTGAAAGGCACCTCCATCCACTGATTTGCAAGAAGTCAACTCTGGTTTCTCTCTTCTCTGTTCTCTCTTACCCAGTCCTTCAGCAGGTCCTGTCAGCTCTACCTCAACCACCTTGACCTGGACCTGTCCTCATAACTGCCACCATCACCACCCCAGTGCCATTTGCCCTCACCCTTCTCCTGAGCTGCTACGTTGTCCTCCTTGCTGGTCCCCCATCTCCTTGCTTGTCCTTCCCCATAGACTTTTCATTGTAGAGAGGCCAGAGAGGTCACTTAAAATTAGAAGTCACTCTGTATTCAACACCTTTCAATAACTTCCCACCACACTTAAAATAAACACCCGATTACGGTCCATGGGTCCCCGTGGTCTAGTCCCTACCTGTCACTCTGCAGTCATTTCTTATCCCTGCTCCCTTGCTTATTCTGCTCTCTGCACTCCAGCCCCCCTGATGTGCCCGAGGCTGGGGCAGGGTCTCTGGACTGGTCATGTCATGTGCCCGGCACACTCTTCCCACAGATACGCACATGGCCTACACCTACTTCACTCCCATTTCTGCTCCAATGCCACCCCCACAGAGGGCTTCTCTGACCGTCTTCTCTAAAATAAGCCCCCTGCTTTATTTTTCTTTGTAGCCTTTGCCCTCACCTGACATCACCTGATATTCATTTGTTTGTTTATTGTCTGTCTCCTGCATTTGAATATAAACAGGAAGACAGAGAATTTGACTTCTTCCTCAGTTGTTGGAACAGGGCCTGGCACCTAGTAGGTGTCAACAGTTATTTGCTGAGATCATGGATAATCATGATCACGGACCCAAAGAAAAAGAACCAGTGACTTTAAAAAATTGAAGTTCACTACAGCAAGTCAAATTTCCTGATATCAAAGCATCGATGTGGGGATAACACATTAAAAATGGATCATGCTGGTTTTTTAAAATACGGATTACACCATGGACAAAAATTCATACTTTCTAACTCTCAGGTCAATAGAGTGTTTTGAGCATGAAATGAAAGGAGAGCACATTTTTTAAAATCAGCCATTCAAATGACTGTTCCTTTCGGATCTACTGTGAGTTACAAGGCCGCGCTCGGTGGGAGGAAGACGCAAGCCAAGAGGCCCCGGTTACCTTGGTCTTCAAAAGCTGCGATGTCACATCTCTGTGCTGCTCCACTTCGCTGCGCACGTGACCGCAGAAAGCCACTGAGTACTGGCGGCTGTAGTAGGGACTGAAGTTCTTGACAGCAGCCTCCGTTTTCCCTGGGGAAATGTGAACGTCAGGATTTAGACATGTGGCCCCTCTCACAGAACAGACACGTGTCTGCCTCATTCCATAGTCATTCCTCCCGTCTCCCTCACACCGCTGTCCCCCAGGACGGTGTGTGTCCACGTGCCCTGGGAACTATGACACGCGTTGCACATGCCTTCATCTTCCCCTCTTCTGAGACCATCTTGAGGGATTTTGTTGTCCCTGGGGACCATCCATCCATCCAGGGACGAAGAGAATTTTTCTTCATTTTACATCAACAACCCATTGCCGTGGCCATACCTCAACGCCCTTCCACCCCCCTGCAACTCCTCCTCTCCCTCACCCTGTTCTCACTTCAACTGGCTCTTCAGTTGCCTCTATCCTTCAGCTCCTGCACAGCAATCACCCCAGGGTCCCCCATTTCAGCTCTGCGCTCTCCTCACTCCACTTGTCCTCAGAGGCCCAAGGCTCCTCCCTCTTGTCCTGCTGATCCACAGCCCCGGATGCAATATCAACAAACTACTTCTAGTTCTGGTCCCATGTTTCTGGTTTAACACTTTGTGTGGAGTTCACAGCATCATCTAATTACTGTGAGGTAGAGAGAAAAGCTTTCCGAGTCCAGAGTCCCGAGGTCTGGTCCCAATTCTACTAAGAGATCAACTGGCTATAGGACCTCCATCAAATCATTCATTCTGTCCAGTCTCTTGTGCCCCTACCTCTAAAGGGAAGTGCCAACTAGTCCACCCTGTTCTTAGAATCTATGTGAAATTGAAGTGTAACCATGAATGTACAGCAGACTCATGATAGTGACCAATGACTACAATATGGTCTTTCAGTGCCAGCAGAAAATAAAGCTGAGAAACGACCGTGTGTGGGCAGCTTGAGGACTCAAGATGGAGAGGGAGAGCCGGGCGCTGGGAGTATTCTTGAGCTTTTCCAACCTGTGCTTAGCTTTAGAGAGTAGGGTAGTTGCAGAGGAAGGAGAAGAGAGGAGAAATAAGGGAGGGAGGGCAAAGGAGTATTCTAAAGCAGATTAGAAATTTTCATAACCTTTCAAGCACTTGCTACAGAGTACAGAAATAAATATAGGTTCTTCTGACTGTGCTTAAAAGCTCTCAGTCCTTGGAGTAAGATATTAGCCTGAGAAAAAGTAAACCTGATACAACATTCCGAAATATTTTGAGATACTGTCATGTGAATTTGGCATAACGTTTGTTTTCAAACTTGATATTACCGTCAACAGAGAAATATTAAAATATAACACACTGTCAAGATTTGTTTAGAGCTATTGCAACTACGACATTTTAAAAATAAGTGAAGAGTTCTAACCACATAGATTGAGGTCCTCAATACAAGAACCTTGAATCCATATTCGTTAACTTCTAGCCGATAGTAACACAGCCCAAAAGACCCATCATGCATGAACATTCTCTTTATGTGGAGAAGTCTACTTTAGCTCAGGCATGTAGATCTCACGATATATATGAGGCAAAGGGAACTTCTTGCTCATGCCCTCAATAAAAAGATATTTCCTGACCGTATTTATGGGCTTTAATAGTTGTTAATTGTAAGGTGCTTTGAGACCCACTAATAACAGTTTCTGTGGAAATGCGAATGAAAGCTCCTATAATTCGAACCAGGCCTGCTTTTGCTTGCTCTGTGAGCTTATGGTATTACTATTAATCAATATTTGCATAACGTCCTAATTGGTTATTATTTTCATTAGCTTTTATATAGTGCATAAGAAGTAAACTTCAATCCCCTTGCCTATAATTTGCTTGCATAGGTGCGGGACATCCTTAAAAATTCCCACAGTGAGAATGGGTCTCACCCTCACTGAAACACAAACACAATTAACCAAATTTGCCCTTTGGATCCAAGTAACCACTATTTTGCCTGACAGAAGAGCAGCCTGTTAATTTCTGGTGCTGAGTTTTGCCCTCCTGCAAGAACCTGGATTTAAATGAAAGGAGACGGCTGTCGTTTTACAATGAGCTCTACAAAACCTTCAAAGCTGATTTCCTGCTCCACCACCAAGCCTCTTAAAGGATGCCCGGCTCCTACTGAAGTGCCACAATGCCGCCCCTCCCTCCCAACGTATGAGAAAAGTGCCTCTGTGATTTGGAAATGGCCTATGGTACCATCAGCGCATCATCCACCAGGCAACACTTATACAAAAAGGGATGCGGCTTCCCTGGGTAATTAACCTAATGACTGGTTCAAAATGGGAACGAAACAGCTAAGAACATCACACGTTCTAGGGGAAAGAAAACCTAAGGCCATTTCCAAAATGCGCCTGGGTTTCGGATTAAGCCTATCTAAACCCAAATAAAGGGAAGCCCAAGGTAGGGATCTTGACCCTTTGAGAAGGGCCTCGCGCTGGAGCAACATGTCACCGTGGTTAGAACGATGGACTCCGGAGTCCGACAGGCATGGGGCGGAGTCCCATCTTGCTATTTACCAGAAGTGGCATCTCACGTGGCTTCCTCTTGTATAAAAATGAAGACAAGAGGAGCCATGTCATAGTGTTATTGTAACGACATGAAATAATGTGGGGAAGGGCTCCGCACAGTCGTTGGCTCATAGAAAGTATTTCATGATCCATAGTAATGACATCGGTGGTGATGGTGACGACGGAGCACCAGAGCCAACCACGGAGGGAACGTTCGTCAGCTGAACCAAGAAATCAAGGAGAAGCCAAGAGCAGGTTGTCTACTGCCCCTCTGTGCCCAGGGCCATCCTGCCCAGCTGCAGAGAGAACAGGGGTCCCACTCACCACAGGCTCCAAACAAACGTAACCTACATTTTCACAGATGTTTCGGGAACACTTACCAGCACGTCAGAGGCCCTCAGTGCATCCCTGAATTGAAACCAGTGAAATAAGACGTTGGCATGAATGAGCCAAAGCAAAAGCACGAGTTAGGAGCTGGGTTACATTGAGCCCCTCTCTCTACGCCTCAATTTTCTTGCCTATAAAATGGGGGTCGTAAGACACCCATTTTCACATTTCGTCCAGATGAAATGAGATGGCGTTCAGGTAAAAGAGAGCCCAGACTAGTGCCTGACACTTTAGTTGCTCAATACATTTTGACTATTATTACTATCATTTAATATTCCGCTGAGAAAACGTTCAAATAAAGTGAACCGGCACACAGGCTGGACCAGCTTGTTTTCAGTGTTCGAGATTCTTGGTATCGGAGCGCCTCCGTTCCCACCCCTCTTCCCAGTTTAGAACTGCGTTCCCTTTCCTAAACTGTAAAACGCAGGGCCGGGCCTTGCACTAGAAGGACGTTACTCAATAATACAGAGACCTGAACCAATGGAAGGGCCACGCTTCGTCCACACTTTGTCACAGCAGCGTGTTTGGTACATATTTCTTCCAACCCTCCTCACTCATTACTGCCTGTGCCGGACTCTGTGTTGCTACAACCAGCTCCACCAGGCTGCTCACCACACCCTTCGGGATAATCGTCACTAGAGTTTAAAAAAGCCTCTTCCGCGGCTCTGACCACAATACTTAGCTTCCGTTCAACTCTGTCAAGGTAGTAAGAAAAGTGGCTTCTGGCCCTTTCTCAACCATTCGAATTCAGAGAGATTCAAAGGCTCAGAGCCGCTGTTTGGCTCCTCCTTCTCCCTGACGCCCATATTCAATCATTGGACCTTGCCGCTTCTGTTTGCACAGTATTTCTCGAATCCATCCCCTTGTCCCCATCTCCAGACACCTTTAACCAAGTCTTCATTGTCTTTTTAACAATGCTGTAAAGTCTGTTCGTCGGCCCTACGTCACTATCACAGCAGCACCAGAACACTGGTAGTGTCCAGTTTTAAAAGAGCAACAGAGAAGTCAAAACCCGAGTGGGAGAAGGAGCGATGCTGCTGTTACACGAACCCTGGAGGATTGTGGGAAATCGGCCACAGTATGGTCAGGGTGGCAGAGGCAGGTTCTGGGAAGCATTGGACTGAGAAAGTGTTGGACTGAGAAAGTGTTGGACCGAGGGCTGACGGAGCAGAACAGGAGAGGCTGAATCCAAGCCGGCCGCCGTCGTGCTACTCAAGGGAAAGCTGGCACGAGTGGCCGAGGCCCGAGGGGAGAGTGAGGAGCTGTCCTTCGGAGCCAAGTCTTGCCATCGGCGTTCCCAGGGAACTCTGAACACCATCAGAGTCACACCTCCAGTCGCAGAGGCATGATCCTCTGTGCCCCACTCTGACAAGTTTCATTTGTCACAATGCTTCAAGACCATGTCACTACCTTCGTAAAAACCTTCAACGGCCCTCCACTGCTACTCCCCAGGGCAGTAGCTCCTTAGCCCAGCACCGAAGGCCCTGTGACCTGGCCCCCCCTGCCCTCACCTCCTACCCCTCGACTCCAACTCTACTCCTCGTCCCCCGGACATACCCATCCTTCATCCCTCCATCTCCCCAGAAGTGCCCTGCCAGCCGCTGCCAGACCCTCCTGGCCCAGAGGGTAATCCCGGCCCAAGAAGAAGCCTGTTTGGCTCTCCCCAGCTGAAAGCCCTCTCCTTCTTTTGTATTTTCCCGAAACTGTGCACCAATTTGCTACAGCTGTTTAAATACAGCTTATCTCTCCTCCAAGGGTACACTGTATTTATGGACCCAGCAAATATTTGTTGGATGAACAAAAGAATGGCTGTGTAAATATTTAAGAGGAATGCAAAGTACAATGCCTCATAATCGGGGGACCCATGTCAATACCCCACTTAAGGAGGGAGGCCCAGTTCTCCGCTCGGACACTTATTATTACAAATACGCGCTCTTGAAGCTCAACTATTTGTTTTTGAAAAACGTCAGACTATTACCGATTAATTCCTTTCAAGTTTTTAAGTGAATTTTGTCCATGAAATTAGGGGTGGGAAGTTATTTACCAACAGAGGCTTTTCTTTCTTTTTCTTAAGCAGTCTGGAAACATGGGAATTGTATGCTATAAAGGTCTAGGTAAAACTACCATGAAGTCTGAAGAGCCTCAAAGATTTGTATAGTGTCTCATTCTAGAAGGTTCTTTGTTAACCTTCCAGTTCTGTAGTGGTTCAGCTCAAATCTCGTCTTTCTCATTAGTTCTCTTCCTTGAAAGATACTGTCTGTAGTGGATTGTTCCTGGTCCCCCCGTTATTACCGGTGTCAATGTGACTATATGATATATTACAGAATCTTCCCTGAAATACGCAGAGTCTCTCCTTATTCAATCACTTTTAGAAAAGCTGGTCATAAGTACAGAAAGGTATCAAAAAATCCAAACACTATTTTGGCTGTATTT
>PVKM010041323.1:0-13160 GCA_004027735.1 Carollia perspicillata
GGGATGGGGTGGACCCCTGGGGTCGTGCAGGCATGTTCCTTTCTCCACCACTTAGGTCTTCCTGGAGGCTGAAACGCTTTGCTTGCCTGGCTGTCTCCCTCACAGGGCAGTGGGGTGTGCATGCGTTTCCCACATCTCTCAGCCACTAGCGCCCAGCACCATTCTTGGCACAGAGTGGGCTTTTAATTCATGCCTTTAGGATCCATGAGCAATAAAATGATTGCTGAAAATGCCATTTTGCATCTGTTTACTTATAAAGAAAGACATTTATCTTGATTTCTGTTATAGGACTGGATTTATCTCTGATGCCAGTTTAAGACCCAGAAAAACATTTGAATTTGAATTCCGATGTTTGGTCTGTCTACACATTTATTGTTTATTTGATAGCTCTAACAGGCACATGTAAAATCTAAAATGAAATGAATTAAATAAATTGCAGAATTTGTCTCCCTATCCTTACTTCCTGCACCCTGAAACTGTTAAACAATTGTGTGCTCAGTTTCATGGTTGCCAGGTTAATACATCGTCTGCATCTGCAAATTGGAGTTTGTTGTGGAACCTTGAAAAATTACGGCTGTTCAGACAGAAGCTAGAAAGTATGAATTTAGCTCTTATTTTATATTCCTGTCATAATGCTTACCTAGAAAAAAAATAAATGAACAGCAGTGTTTGTCGCAAGTGGCCTTACCTCTAAATTACATATATTTTTTGTGGTTTTAAACCAGATCCTTGATGTTACTTTAACTTGGTTTTCATGGTTTAATTTATTGTAGTTGGTAAAGATTATTCATCACTCATTTAATTCCAAGGTTATCTATCGATTCTTTTCTCCTCATTTGGTATTTTCTGACATTTTGTGGCACTCAATATTGACTTATAATACAAAATCAGTCATCTAAATGTTCACAGGAGGTGTCATTCACTCGTCATCAGCTGTTTTTCTGAACTGGTAAATGGAATAGTTATGTATGTCGAGGCAGTTGAGTGATTTAAGGGCGCGAGTTCTGCCTTTCACACCTACTGGATCACCTTACAAAAATCCTCACATACTTTTGTACATGAAATCACTGAGCAGGTTCCTTAGGGGTAGCACCATGCAGTGTCTTGGTGGGGGGCTCAATTCTTCCCTGGAACATTTACCCGTCATTCTGTTCTTACGCCACATAAATCTACACTCTAATTTAAAACAATAAATAATAATAATAATAATAATAATAATAATAATAATAATAGAGCTTGCTGTGCAAATAGACTTTTAAGATGTCTCCTTAGCCTACTGTTTCTTAAAAGTAATGATTCAGCCTCATTAAAATGCAAATGAAATTCTGAGATTTCACATTTCTAATGAGCTCCTAGATGCTGCTGGTCAGTACAGTTTGAGTAACAAATCCTTAGCCCATTTTCCAACCAAATCCCCATCCTACTTTGCTTTGACTTTGAAATCTTCAAATTGTATCTGAGGTTTCTTTTCATTACAATGTTAGGATTGGGAGGAAATATGGAGAGAAAGATGTTACTCACCCCCAACACCATTTATATTTTGTAACAGTGATGAGAATGTAGAATGTGTTACAAATATGTGAACTAATTGGGTAGTTTCTAATAGTCTTTATCCAAAAAATGTGGTGGTTAATAAAGTCAATTTCAGGAGTTTTTGAATTTATGTTTTCTAAATTTATTTGTGCCTAAGGGACTTTGGCAGTCTATCACCTCCTTCCCTCCAAGCCTTTCTCCTCTTCTGAGGTTCTTCTTGTCCCCATCATATTCCTAGCCTGGTTGAAAAGAGTTTTACTCTCCAAGCCAAACTGGAAAATCACTTGTGACAGTGTTAGGAGATAAAGCTTTAGGCCACCCCTCCTAGGCATATTTGCAAATTCAGAAAGTGACTGAAAAGTTTTTAAAAGCAAAAGATATGACTGGCGGGTGGCATTTTAGTCCCATAACAGTCTACTGGAGGATTTTTTTCGAGGTGGGGGAAGGGTGTAAATAGGGAAGATGTTTCTACCTGACCTTATAACCTATTTCTCCTTCATCCTGCTCGTAAGATCTACTTTCCCCCTCTACTCATTAGTCCATCGGTTATTCTTTCTGCGGGCTTATGACTTTGGATGGTCTTTAAAGTCAACTCTTTCAAGAAAGGATCTTTAATTGCTCTCTGCTGTGCTTACCATTTGCTAAGGCAGTGCTGTGTGCCTCCGGGCTCCCCCGATGTCCAGGACGTCATGAAGTCAGGAACAGTATACAAACATACTGGAAGGGGAAATATTATTTTTATATTGCATTGGGAAGGATGATGTATGGAATGTCTTCACCTGGTTGGACTTAGATTTGATTCTTCTCAAATCAGCGACAGATTCATATGTAGAGAAAAATTGAGGTTCTCATCTGTATGTTGTTTTTTATTACATTATTTTGCTTCGGGCTCAAACATATCAAAGTAATTCAGACACTGTGGATGAAATCATCTGATTTTTATCAATATATGTCTACTAAATCCTTCCGATTATAGGCAGTTGGTATTATTACATAGTTTATAGGCAGACACGGTAATAACACGCAGTAATTAATTGGAGTCTACGTGGCTCAGGTTTATTCAACGTTTGGTTGCAGCCAGGCTGTTTCTCACATAAGTGATATAAGTAGACTTAGGTATTGAAATAGATTCTGTTTCCTGGTTTGAAAATTTGAGTCTATTGCTTTCTATCTTTGTTCATTACTTGTAGGTTAAGAAGTCCTCCGTGGCTTCCCCTTTTCTTTTCTTACAATATCTTATATTTTCTTTTCTTTTCTCTTTTCCCCTTGTTATCATAGAAGCCCTTTTTATTGCATACAGTTGAATATCATTGACTGATTAATCACATAAGTTGATTAAGTTGGGGGATCATAAATCATGTATATACACAAAACATTTGGCTTTTGCTTAAAAATCTATACATGCACATTTATTCACCACTATGTTGCTATAGAGCCAAGGCCTCTTTCTCTGGAGTCTTTCTGTTGTGTGTAAACAAGCTATATCACTAATGGAACCTCTACAAGTTTCAGGTACTGTTCTTTCAAGTGAATTGAGACTTTACAGACAGCGACCTGAGTAGAGAATCTGGGCAGATTTTTATGATTGCCCTCCCTTACGACAGCAATTTTTTAAAAGCAATTTTTCTTTATTGGGTCTTTCCAAAGCATTTGACTAGTTTCATGGAAAGCAACTGGTCTCTTTCCATTGAAAATCATATTTTATAGATATATTCTTTAATTAAACTATGTAATTGCATTAACAGGCACAACTAGATAAATAGGATTGGAGGCAAACACAAGTGAATCTTGCTGGGTATACAGCCCAGCTCCATGGGAGCCAAACTGTGGGGTGAGGGTATATGAGAGAGGATTCTCCCAGCCATGTGTTCTATTGGTGTAGCCCATGGGCATCACTGTTGTCCAGTCTAACTCTTTAAAGGGGTGGGGGTGGGGGAGATAGCAGGCATTAATTATTCTACAGAAACAGTGAACTGGAAAGAATATTCTGGGTTTTTTTTTCCTTTCTGAAATATGACAGTCACATCAGAGTTCATCCTTGTGAAACCTATCACTCTTATGGCAGCTGTTTTCGTTTGCTTGCTTTTTGTTTTGTCAGGGTTAATATACAGACACCTTCAGTGTTGTGGGTTTGATCCATTATTATAGTTATTTTGTGAATCAAGTTTCTGAAAACACCCTGCCATTAGTTTCTAATTTAAAAAAGGCAAAAACAGAAGTGAAAGTTTGTGAGAAAATATCTTGAAAAATTTTGTTGAGAATGAATTTAAAGTGGGAATGTATAAAAGGTGTGTGTGTGTGGGAGGGGGGGCGTCGAAACTCCTGAAACTTCTAACCCATGTGTTCAGTGAATGTGTGTTGAAAATCCTCTCAGTGGTAACTGACCATCACCTGTATTCCATGCTTGGGGATGCCTTGGTTATGCACTTCGTTCCATCGGTGACCCCTGCCCTTTCCACCCCGCTTCTTTTCATTTCTAGACTGAATATCTGCATCTAATAGAACAGGTCCAAGTGCCATATTTTAGCATCAGAGAATACTACTTATGGTTTAATCCACTTGGAAAAATCTTTATTTTTGTAGCCTTTTGATTTTTGAAATGAAATAATAACATGTTTTTATTGTATAAGTTAAAGGAATTTTCCTGAAAGTCAAGGGAGGGCTGACTGGTGATGCATTTTATATAGATTTTTCCTTTTTTATTTTATATGCAACTTTTCCACGAGGAAAATGTTACAAATTCTAAAATGCTTTCTTTTTCTTACTAGTCAGCATATTCTTAATAAGCTGCCTATCTCAAGGCAAAAACAGTGATTTGCTGACAATGTCTGCCGTTCCTTGGCTTATAGATGTGTCACTCTAACCTCTGCCCTCATCGTCATGTGGTGTCCTCCCTGTGTGTGTCTGTCTTTCTGTCCACTTTCCTTGCTTTTTATAAGGACACTAGTCATGTTGGATTAAGGCCCACCCCACCGACTTTGTTTTAGGTTGATTACCTTTGTGCAGATCTGATATCAAACAAGATGACATTCTGAAGTATGGGGGGCTAAGACTCCAACGCGTGTCTTTGGGAGAACACAGTTCAATGCCCAGCACAAGGCATAGTCATTGCTGCTTGAATTAGAAAACCACTAGGAAAAATAGCTTCCCCCAGTGGCATCTCAGAGCAGATTTGTGTTTTGAAATGTCATTGCTGGACAGTGTTATTCATGCTTTTCTTACACTTGGTTTTCATAGTTGAAATTTCTTGTAATGAAAACATTTAACAAACACAGAAACAAAACTAATTCCTTTTTGATTGCTTGATTTAAGAATAGTGAATAAAAGCTATGAGCGTTAATAAGCTCCTGTATTCATGTGTGTTCTCATTATGTTTATATTTTGGAGACGTGCACTTTATCAGTAGTGAATTCATCCTGAGCTTCATTGATTACTTGATGCTTCATTTTGCTTTCATTAATTTCCTTGTGAAGTGATAAGTAGCATTATAGTCATGCTATTCTGGGTTTGCACTCCGAGACAGAGTGATGCTGCATTATTGAACACTTTTACCCTTTCTTTTTAAAATTCATATTTCTACATCATCTGTGGAAAGCCAAGCTTAATGCTACTCACTCATGAGTAGGAAAAACCCAGACTGTAAAGGAAGGAAGGAATAGTGGAATATGTAGGACATGGGTTGAACAAACTGGGCCGGTAATGAAATCTATTTAAAATGATATTTTAGACTTACTTGATGCTTGTGATAAATGTTCTAGTAGATTATTTCATTATTCTCACAACAAGTCTGTATATTAAGGACAGTGTATTGGTCGGGGTAGGCTAGGTTATAGTGATGGAACAAATAATCCTGGAAATTTATGTCTTATTCCCATAATGCCTGGTGGTGGTTCAGATAACTCTACAAGGCAACTGTTTTCTGTGAATGGGCTCAGCATTTGATATGCTTTGATATTAACACATGTCTTATCAACAACACATGCTTTGCAGTCACTGAGGTTAGGGCAGGAGTGGGCTGAGAGTCAAGTGCAATGATTAAGGCCTCCCCCTGGAAGGAGATATGTGCCATTTTTCTTATATTTAATTTCCCCAAACAAGTCATAGCTATGCCTAATCTTAAGGGGCTTAGAGAAATGCAGTCTTGCTATGTTCCTGGAATAGAGAAGAATTGGCTTCGATTAATAATAATATACCTGAGATAACAATATGTCCCTTTTATAGGTGTGGAAACTAGGGATCTGAGAGGCTGGGTAACTTTCCCAGGGATATAGTGCTAGGTAATAATGGAGCGGCTAGTCAGACCAAGGTCTATTTGATGTCAAAGGGTATTCCAAGCACTTCGTGCACTGCTTTCCATAGGAACTGGTTCAACTACCTTGCATATGGTGTGATTCAAATGGTAAAACTAATTCCTCCCAATTTTTTTAAATTCCTGTGACAAGGATTTAGAGGAGTTGGGGCAAACCAGATGATCGGTGGTGAGTCTTCCACTGAGTCTGGTCTCTAGGAAAATTTTCTAGACCCTTGCTCCTCTGGCCTTTTGGTCTTATACTCAGGGTAACCTTTGGAGAGGCATTTGAATATTCTCAGTAAGAGGGGAGCCAAACAAGTAAAGGATGGATTTTGTATGTATCTGCTTTGTTAGAGGTAAGGTGACAGGCACAGTCTTATGATTATCAAAAAGGCAATCAAGTCAAGTTAGCTTTTTATGGCACTTTATAGCCTACAAAACATGTTTCTATATAGTCTGAAGATGAGAACAAAGTTATGTGTACTCATTGATTGTGATGCTGTATCAGTGAGGTACGATCATCAAAATGGGCAGTGGTACCCAAGACTGAATCCTTGAAAGGGCACTGACTAGCATGAAGTAGGTAGGGATCAAGACATAGGCCTTGGAATTAGATGTAGGCTAACTCCTGTCCCACCACCTAGGCAAATGCCTTTGTCTGTCTTCAATTCTTCATCTTTGAATCGGGAGCATAATGATGACTTAATAGAATGCTTGAGAAGTATAAACAAGGCAAGGTTAATGCACCACTTAACTCAGTGGTGGGTACCTAGGGCCATGCTCAGCAAATGCTGGATGCTTTTATTATTATCATAGTGGTTACCATAGGGAGGAGTTTTCAAACAAGGCAGGTGATCATTAGGCTGTATGTGCAATGGTAGATCGTAGTGGGAATATTACAATTGCTTCTGGAATATTATAATCACTATCACTACAGATAGTGGACTATATTTTGAGAATGGCAACCAGAATGGAGAAATTACCTGACACCATCTTACATAGTTTGCTGAAGGAACTAGCAAGATATAATATGGAAAAGAGACCCTGTAACAGAGGTTTGAGGGTGTGGGCAACTAGTGTGTTTGGATCTCTGAAGGGTTGTCCTACAGAATAGGCTTTTGTCTTATTCCTATGAAATTAAAAAAAATAGTACAGCCATGGAAGTTTCAGAGATAAGAATGTTAGTTCATTTTGAGACAAAGCTGTCAACCGAGGAACAGGATTCTCTTGGGAGGTAGTGAGTTTACCGTCATTGGTGATAAGATCATTGTTTGTATGGTTTATTGGAAAGATCGTGCGGATTCAAGTGTCAGTTGAGTGATTAGAGAACACTTACATGATAAGACTGAGTTTTGTGGTTCTACTTCTTGGTGCTCAATAAAATTATCCAGAGAGGTTTTTAAACATATACCAGTGTCTTAGGCCCTGGCCTAGACCAATTAAATCAGAATTTCTGGGATAAAACCTCAGCAACAGTATATTTACAAAGCTTCTTAGTTGGTTTTTCTCTGTCTTATTGTGCAGTCAAGTTGGAGGGCCACTGCTCTAACTAGTGTAACTAAAAAAAAAAGTAGGTGCCATGAATTATACCCAGCTGCACACCTTAAAACTGTAGGTAATGAAGTCAGAACCACAGGAGAGAGAGCATCATTCTGTGACAGAAACAATAATGAAGTAGGATGGAGTTTGGTTGGGTTTGGTTCAGTTGAGCACCAAATTTTGTGGAGTCCATTCAAACTGATGCCTCTGATCGTGCTGGTTAATGGTAGGAAGAGGGTTGAGGGTCCACAGTCAGGCTGAGATGCCTAGTGCAGAATATCCTCTGGGGGAGCGGGCAGGGGCAGGGACTGCAGATGCTCAGGATTCAACTACAGGAATGAATCTAATTTCACCCAAAAGAGCTTGCTATTATTCATGTTTACTGGCTGCTGAGTGACTCATACGGTGTTGGGGGAGATGTGTTCAAGTGAAATGTGTGGCTTCTATGTTTAGTAGCTTGTTTCTTCCAGGATACTCCAGCCCACTGATGCAACCTTGCAGAATGATGCAAATTCTGTGTGTGTGTGTGTGTGTGTGTGTGTGTGCGTGTGTGTGTTGGGATGAGAAGACAGAGCGCACATAGAAATGCATATTTCTAGGGCAGAGAGCAGCCTTCACTTCCCTCCTCTGACCTTTACACCAGAAGCATAAAAATGACCCATTGTCCACTGGCCCTGGAGCTTGGTTTTCCCTAATCTCTGGATGCTCAGTGGCTGAGATGGCCTCCCACCTGGCCAGTTGGCAGCTGTCAGGGTAACCCCATGTGTCCCAAATTTGTTCCCACATGGCTTCTTCCTGCCCGATCCCTCATCCTGTGGCATGGCATTTTCTCCATGACAGTCTGCCTCTGAACTGCCCTCGCTGCCGCTTTGCTAAAGGCTTGTCACGAAAGAGAGTAACAGCCACTGGCGAACCCAGTTTGTGCAAGCAGCATCAGCAATGGATGAGGCCTCCCCCAGGCTGGACGAAGACTGGAAAAAAGGACTTCAGCGAGAAGCGAGCTGGCCGGTAAGTGATGTCCTCAGCTCCAGATGGACCTAAATCTCGCAACTCCTTTAGCCCAAGTCAGGGTAATTCACATCAGTCTGTTTGCAGAATTGCATTGTCTGCAGTCACCTCCATTTGGGAAAAGTCATCATTAGTTTCAGTTTCTTTTAAACCATGCAAATGAAACTCCAGATGAATTTACTCTGGATTCTTGAGCAAGCTAATAGGGTCTTACAAATCTATAGGTGTTACTAAATTTATACTTCTTTAATAAAGGCCCTTGAATTAACAAGTTGCAGGTGTATATCAAAGGCAGATTTGGTTTGTGTGAGTCTAAGCTCATTGCAGTATAAAAATTTAATACAACACCTGTCATCAGACTTCCTTTATGGTGTCATGGTAGCTTGGAATAAGGGGCTTGGTTTTAACCTATTTTAGTGAGTTGACCATTCTTTTAATACAGCATGCATGCCTTTTTTATTTATGCTGAACTCATAACAGGTAGAAGCTCTGTGGCATGCAGAGAGTTCACGCTAAAAGATTCATTTTGGTGTAGAAGCAGTTTTCATTAAAATATACAAAGCAGTCATGTTTATACGTTATAATACCTATTTCAAATTAGCAAAATTATATGCTCCTGTCTTGGAAGCTGCCAACTGAAATCCCTTCCTAAATCTTGTTGAATGGCTTTGATTACTCTTCTTCACATTACACATTACACACCTCTAATGCATATTTTTACGCATCCACTCCATTGCCATTTAATTAGACAACAATATTGAAGAGCGATGCCAGAGTTTTTTTTTTTCATGTTTTAAATGCTGCTGCCTTATGGAAAAAAGAACACTTCTGTGCATGAAGAATTTCTTAGGGGTGGTGTTAGCTAACTTGGAGCTGGGATCTTCCATTTTGTCTACAGCAGAGAGTCTTGTATAAAAGTGGTGATTTAGAATGGTTGATTTTCAACATCAATATTGAAAAATAATTCTCCCT
This sequence comes from Carollia perspicillata, assembly GCA_004027735.1. NCBI lineage: Eukaryota > Metazoa > Chordata > Mammalia > Chiroptera > Phyllostomidae > Carollia > Carollia perspicillata. The sequence continues at coordinate 9,344 of PVKM010041323.1, forward strand.
TTTTATGAAGGAAGAAAACTTTTCATAAGATTTTTCCTTTTCTATAGAAATTTCAGCCTATGCAGTAGTGATATTGACAGGTGTGTTGCCTTCTAAGCAGTGTGATGGTATTCAGTAAGGAACTTCAGAAAAAACATCCTTTAGCCAGTCATGAAATTGAAGTCCTCCCACTTTGAGTGGGAGCAATCTTTACGAAGCAGGGAGGGAGACAAAAATAAATCACTGCATGCTACTTTGAGGCTGTCACGTTGGGACCCCAAGAGGGGTCTAAACAAATATTCAGATATTTTATGGTACATGGGTGTGACTTTTGGATTTTTGTCTTTTGTTACATGTTTTCTTTTAGAAAGTTGGCATCTCATACTTAGTCTTTACTTCTAAGGGTGATGAAGGGAGGAAGGATGTGAAGTGATGACTCAGAGAGCTCTGTGAATAAAATATTTAAATGAGAAACATGAGATCCAAATGTTTCTGTGTCCTATTAATGTGAGCATCCCATGAACCTTTAGCTTCTCAATTTCTCCAAAGGCAGATAATGAAAATGTTCTGTGCTACTTGCCTCTGTCTCCAAAGATTTGGTCCTGTACAGCTGGTCAACCCCTGTCATTTCCCTTGTGATGACCGAAACTCTTCCTGTAGCCAGTGGAGGCAATGGCTATGAAAGGGGCAAACTGGTCTCTCATTTGGTCTCCCTGACCCTTGGTAATGAATGGCACTGGGTGGAAATGATGTCACAAGGTGTTAGCTCCAGTTTCACCTGCCTCTGGCCCTCTAGTGTTCCGTGAGGCCTTCCTGCTGCCCCCGCTTCCTGCTGCCATCACCTATATTGCCGTGCTGGGTCCCCACATGCACAGAATCATCTCATTTCAAGCCGATACTCAATCTGTCCCTAAGGCAGGACATTTTAATTCTGATGGCACTAGATGTGAGACCTTGGTTATGACAAGAACTTATTTTGGTCATCCATGGAAGTGAGTTGGGGGAAGTTTTAAAAACCAATTGTGATTGATGCCCATACTTTAGTTAACTGAGTAGTATGTTTCTTATTGATCTAATACTTTCCTATTGAACTACAATTGACCAATCACAGTGTCAGGGGTACACACATACACCCCAATCTTTCTAAGAAGCCTGGAAGAGAGATATGATCATTCCTCATTTTACAGATGAGGAAATTAAGACTCAAGGAAGTTATATAACCTGCCCAAAGCCATTCAGTATTCTTGTCCAGGACCGTTTGACTCCAACGACTGTGTTCTTCCCATTTTGGTTGCTGTGCCATCTAAATTGAATTTTGTCTCATTTTTTATGTTATGGAATAATAGCTTAGGAGCAGCTGTGACGTGGGCAGGCAGGAAGCAAGAAGAAGAAAGGGAAAAGCATTCCGATCTTCTAATGGAATAATCAATCTCTGAATTATTAAGACTTTAATAAAATGTTCTTTAATAGTTTATTTTTTAACCCTTAGCTCTATACCAGTCACTAAGCTACATTTCTAACCCTTTCAACTTCTCTGACAGGCAGATATGCTCTATTGCTATGATATAGATGGGGAAACTGAGGCTCAGACATATCAGGGAGTGTGTCCGAGTTCACATGGCTACCAAGATGCTGAAAAGGGATGTGGACCTGCTCCAACCCAAAGCCTATACTCTTATATAAGGCTGTCTCTCAGAGTATACTTTCAAATTACATTTCAATCATATATATTTTAACTCCCTCCACAATGATGTGATGAAATTTGGTCCTCAAGACATTGGAAGAGACAGAATAGTATTTTCTAAAGTAAATTAGGAGTTGGGCAACAATGCCTTGCTTCCTCACATCTTCAGAATGTATTTTAATTGGATCCTGTTTGCCTTAAATGAACCAGCTTACCCATGGAGTTGGAAATGAACTAGCTATAGTCTCTAGAATCAACTGTAAATCTGAAGATCCATTTAAGTATCTAATTTGTACTGGAAAACTAACAGTGGCTGTGTCAAAGTTCATGGTTCAGTCTTGCACAACCTACCTCAGCTCAGGGAGAAGCTCATAAATGGAAGTGGCAGTGGCTTCTGCCATCAGGTGACCACCTGACCACTGGCAAACTTACTGAAGGCAGTACCTTTGCTTCTTCACTTGTAAAGGGAGGTGCTTGTGCTTGGGTGAGGCCTCGGAGGGAAGATGGGAGGATACTTGAAGATACTTCATTGTTCTGGGCAATTGTCAGTTGAAAGACATGATGGAGGGGCAAATAGCTCATTTCTAGATGATGTTTTATCTTGGGTTGGTTCCCTTTAAAATAACCGATGTAATTGCAGTGTGTACTAGTCTATCGACATCGTCTGTCTGTGCCTGGCTTCCCCACAAGAAGATGAATTCCTCAAGGACAGAGATGCATCTTGTCTTTGTGTCTTTGCACTTAGCACTGAGCTTGGCACACACTCAACCCTTGATAATGGCTGCTTTCCTGAAGGGAATTGGAAATTTTATCTGAAAGGAGGCTGAGATGTGATCGGGCCTTGACTATACACTTGAAGAACTGAGGCTGAGGGGGGCTGAATGATTAACCCGAGTTCCACAGCTGGTTGGTGGGGAGCAGGGATGATGATCTCCCGCTCGGCTTTCTTTCTGTTCCCTGAATTGCTTCTCCATAAACTTCCTATGCCTCGACTTTCTCATCTGTAAAGTTGAAGCTGGAGTATATTATCTGGGCCTGTTTATTTATTGTGGTACACCTGTCTGGACGGGAGCTGTAGCATAAAGGTCAAGAATGAGATCTAGAGTCAGACTTCTGCACTCTAAGCTTGGCATCATCAAATTCTAGCTATATAACATTAGTGAAGTTTCTCACCATCCTGTGCTTAAGTTTTCTCCCTCATGGAATGGAGATAATCATCCTAGCTTCCTTATAAAGTTGCTGTGAGGATTAAATGAGTTAATTTATGCAAAGTACTTAGCAAAACACTTCAGTAAGAAGTGTTTAGTGACTATAGCATACATTGTACTTGTCAGCTACTACCTATTACTTATTTAATGAGATCAGTCATGTAATGTTTTTTTTTTTTTTTTTTTTTGACTACCTACTGTGTCAAAAGCACACCCACGCTTAAGTAGATGAGACAGTGATCAAAAATAAGAAATCCTGATGATGGGTCAAAGTTCAGCACCTGAGGATTTAGCCTGACCAGTTGTAACTTTACTCAAGAGACTGTTGGACCCAGCAAGAAATGGCTTGAAGTAGAAGCTCTAAGAGGTTAGCTTCATCAGAAAACAAATTCCATTTTTTCTTTTTTGTTATATTTCTGGCACAGTGGTATGTTTGAAAAGACCCCTTTCCTTGCTGGTTGTAATTATTTGTTGTTGCCTTTAAATTATGTGGGATTAATTAATTAATTAATTAATTCATTCATTCATTCTTTTGGCCAAGGAAGGTGACATGTTTGATGCATGTCTGAGATTCAAACACCATAGGTTTATAAGGCTATAAGGGACCTTAGGGTGACATGTCCTTGTTTTCAACCTACCTGTTCCTCACTCAGAGCCGAAGCAAGTCCACAAGGCTAAACACGAATGACCTTGTATAGCTTCTCTGTATAGCTCATTCCTAGGTCTCACAAACAATTCTTAGGCTAAGAAAATTCTTCCTGGGGGTGGATTTAAACCACGCCCGTTGAAGCTTCAGACCAGTTCCACTTCTTCGTTCTTCCTGGAGGTGGAGAAAAACAGCTCAGTCACTGTCCTCCGGAATCAGCCTTCCCGGCCTTGAAGATCATTATGAAAGCAGCCCTCAGCTTCTGCTTCTCAAGGCTAAGCAACCTAAATCCTTAGGTGC
>PVKM010041324.1:0-13083 GCA_004027735.1 Carollia perspicillata
TCATCCACCCCAGTCTGCCAACAGCTGCCACCTTGCCACAAGTCCTCTCTGCCCTGGCTGCCCATCTCCATCTCAGTCTGGATGAATGTTTCTTCTTTAATTCATTGGTTGTTGGACTTCCATGCATTTTGATTTTCTGGCAGTTTTGCTTGCTTTTTATTTTTGAATTGGTTGTTATTCTTCTTTTCGTTGTGTAAGGAAACAAAGTGTATCTACCTATGCCTCCATCTTGTTCAGAATTCTAGATGATTTTTATTTCTTTTTATTTTCTGATTGTTCCGGCTAGAATTTCCAATACTATGTTGAATGGAAGTGGTGAAAGCAGACACCCTCATCTTGTTCCTGATCTTACTGGAAAAGCTTTCAGTTTTTGCCCATTGAGTATGATGTTGGTTGTAGGTTTCTCCTACATGGCTTTATTATGTTGAGGTATGCTCCTTCTACTCCCACTTTGTTGAGCATTTCTGTCATAAATGGGTGCTGTGCCTTATCAAATGCTTTTTTCACACGTATCAATATGATCATGTGATTTTTGTTTTCCCTTTTATGTGATGTATTACATTTATTGATTTGCATATATTGTACCATCCTTGAATCGCTGGGATGAATCTCAGTTGATCATGGCATATGATCTTTTTAATGTATTGCTGGATGCGATTTGCCAATATTTTGTTGAGGATTTTAGTGTCTATGTTCATCAACAATGTTGGCCTCTAGTTTTCTTTCCTTGCTATGTCTTTATCTGATTTTGTGAGCAGGATAATGCTGGCCTCAAAAAAAGAGTTTGGGTGTTTTCCCTTTTCTTGGATTTTTTGGAATAGTTTGAGAAGAATAGAGGTTACCTCTTCCTTAAATGCTTTGTAAAATTCTCCTGTTTAGAAAACAATAATTTGCTGAGAATTGTTGGAGATGGGACAGTACCTTGCTTTTGTACCATATATTTCTTGGTCTTTCAATCTACAACACAAATGTTGATTAGGAGGTACTCATTATTAGCTAAATTTGTTACAGCCCGGATACAATAGATTTGTTATTTATTTTTATTTAATATTTTTGTTTCTCTATGAAGAAGTAGAAATCTCATGGTTAGCTTTGCCTATGCTTATGTTAGCTCTAATTGACTTTAGCAGTTGTAATGAATTTTGACCCTTTATATTTTATGATAACAGCCCCAGAAACATCTGAATGATTTTAGGAGTCCCCTCACAGAAGGATCTGGAAATAGTGTGCTGCGTATTTACCCTGTCCCTAATCCTTATCCCAAATGCCATGTTTATATATACCATATATAAATATGGCATTTGGGATATATATATGTATGTATATAAAACATTGATGTCACACAAATCATTCTCATTGTGTTAACAATGTTAACAATGACTGCAATATTCCCAGACACAGTATATGTATAGCCTGGTAGCCAAGGAGAGAGAACTGGAATGTGCATGCATGAACAATGATGACTTCACTGTACTAGTGGGGGAGGTAAATGCCATTGAGTGAGCATATGTATTGTGTGGCCGTCACATTCAAAATGACTGAGTGAGTAGAGCAGCAAATCTGCATCAAGTTATGCATTAAGCTTGAACATTCCTCTGCAGATATTGTTTGGATGATTCAGAAGGCTGCAGTTAAGGGTAACTGTGCTTGGCAACTTCATCACAACAACACGCCCACTCACACATCATATCTCATACAGAGTGTTTTGATGAAACATCAAATCACCCAGGTGACTCAGACCCCCTACAGCCCAGATTTGGCACATTGTGACTTCTGGCTTTTCCCAAACTCAAAATCCTTTGAAAGGGAAGATATTTTAGACCATCAGGAAAATATGATGGGGCAGCTGACAGCAATTGAGAGAACTGTGCGAAGTACCATGGTGGGGACTTTTGAAGGGGACTGAGGAGTCATTGTCCTATGTATAATGTTTCTTCCATATTATTCAATAACTATCTCTATTTTTCATATTACATGCCTGGATACCTTCTGGACAAACCACTGTGTGTGTGTGTGTGTGTACATATGTGTGTGTACATACACACATATATAATAGATTACTAATGTTCATTTATTTCATTGTTTTATGATATTTTAATTCTTATTTTAGTATTTATTTGTCAGTTTTCATGAATTTGTAAAATTTTTTTAAAAGACCTCAGAATTTTCAGTTTCTGAAATGACCCATTATGTACTGGACCAAAAATTGAAAACAGATGAATTCAGGTCAAATATCCTAAGCTCCTCAAAATCCTCAATATCCTAAGCTCCTCAAAATCCTCTTCACTTTTTTTTTAATTTAGCTAACTACATAATTTCTCAAAAGCTTTATGATAGTATGTTACTCTTAGATTAAAATAGTCCTCTAGAATTGCAGAAGCTTTAAACTTTGGTTTAGTAAATCTAAATACAGAATCCAAGAAAAACAATGATCAAAATGAATGCATTGTGCCATGATTTTTTTAATTAGGATGAAATATACCTACATCATTTTGCTAAAATAAAAGTGAAATATTTGAAATAGTGATAACAGATTGGATTTCTAACTAAATTTCAAAAAGAGCCAAACTAGTAAATAGGCTTTTAAAACAACCCTTGCATCAGATATTATAGATTATATTCCATACATATCAAAACTTGTGACACCTCAAGAAGGCTTATAAAGTGTTTTTCTGAGTACTTGTAACATATTAGACAAACAGTAAACTTTGTCCTCATCCACCCTTATCTTTCATACTTCCTTCCGAGGTGTGTTTATGCATGCATATCCTGAGTACTCCAGTATGTGAAGAGCCTTCCTTTAGTTTCTTGCTTTTGTTTTGTTTTGTTTTGCCTAAAAAATTTCCATGTTAACATGATTAATTTCCACAAATAGTAAAACTTATCTTCAAAGAATTAGCACACCTTATGAGAAAACTGAAATTATAGAACAAAGATCAACATTACAAAAACAAAAAACTCAGAAATGATACAAAATTGTAGGAAAATGTTGTAGATAGAAAGATATAACTTCATTATAAAATACTGCAAGTATTCATTTTGCAGAAATTTAGCTCTCCATAATTCTTTTTTTTCTTTCACAAATTGGATAATTAATGTGAGTTAGTCAAATTCTCTATGGTTACAATCTCTGTGATTCTTTAATATTATAACTCTGTGGGCTCATTTCTCATTTTCCTCCATACCTCATTTAAGTCTTGAAGTCAGTGGGAATTATCCCCTGCAAGATGAATTAGAAACTCTCTACCTAATCACTTAAGGCAGACTGTCAATTTTTAGAAAGTATTAAATACATCTACACAGTCATATGAAAATGTGGGTTTTCATAAAAATCTACATCTTATACATGTGATATATATGGGAAATTTCTCTGTTTTAAAACTTAAAGCCTCATAGGATCATATAATTTAAAATTATAATGGCCTTACAGATTATTAATTTATTACTCATTTATTCAAAAATTTTTCTATTGAGAACTTCATGGGCCAAACATTTAATCTAATTCCCAAGTTACTTGAAATTTCTGGGCCCCAGTTCCTTGGTCACTTGAGTGAGTAAGGTGCATAAAATGAAGTCTATGCACCTGCAAGTTATAATATTTCACAGTTATGGGCTGGTAACTTGTCAAAATTACCTAGCATTAGTGGTACAACCAGCACTGCACTCAAAAACTAGAATTTCTTAATGACTCCTATCTTGTCCTTTGCACTGTATCACATTACATTCCTAAGTTTAAAAAAAGAATACTTTTTTCCATTGTTTAAAATTGTATTGCTGTTCAAGTACAGTTGTCTGCCTGTTCCCCACTGTTTCCCCCACCCCAGCCATCTTCTCCTCCCTCCCCTGATTCCAGCCCCCCTTGTTTTTGTCCATGTGTCCTTTATAGTTCTTACTTTTTAAGTTTTAACTTTCCCATGTGTATAAAAAGTCACTTCAAGCTCTACAACATACAGTAGATATTTATATATGAGCTGTATTGATTAAGTAACAAAACTATGTATTATATCTAAAAATTCTAAACTTCAACTAATACCAGGTTAATACATGTTCAGTGAACATTTTCTTTTAGTTTTTACAAGTAATACATAATTTAGCTATCACTCATATGTTCTCACCCTTCTATTATAAACCTGGTAGGGTATGAGGTTTATAGCTGTCTCAGGGTGACTCAAGGCCCAAGCCACGTGCCATCCAGCTTGCCTTGAAGGTAGTGCTGGGTCCCATCTTTTGTGAGTGTGTAGAAAATATAATCAGCTCTTGCAACAGCGGCCTGCCAGGCCTAGGATTGTTCCCGTCTCTGACATAAGTTGCTTGAATGTGCCAATTTATTGGTGTCAACAACAAAGCATCAACAACGTATGAAGACAGAGTCAACAGCCAAATTCATCACATTTAAGGATGGTTTCTCATACCATCATCCTATCCCACACACATACACCTCAGATTCAGGGTAGGCTTACACATGAGACCATGTAGCACTGGGGTTAAAGTTTGTCCTCTGAAGGTGGTGTGCATTGCCTAAAATCCTGAATATGTCACTTGTTGGTTGAGTGTCTTTGAAAGCAACTCCCATAATCTTTACCCCAACTTTATTGAGATACAATTTCTATATAATTTATGTAAATTCAAGATGTAAAACAGATTGCTTTGATACACTTATATATTTCAATATGATTACCATCTGTTGCCTTAGCTAACACCTCCATCATGTCTCATAAATAGTATATTTTTGTCTTGTGGTAACAACATTTAAGACTTATTTTCTAAACAATTCCTGTACTTTTTTTTTTGTGATAGCCAGTTGTGCATATGTAAAGTTGTGATGTTATAATTCACCCTATAGGTTGTTGTAGAGATTAAAGATTTTATTTTAGGCTGTTTAAAATAGGCCTTATTAGCTTTTATTATTAATGTTTTATATATTGAGTATTTTTCCACTGTGCCAGTTACCAAGACTAGAAATAATGCTGTCATTCTGAAACCCTCATATATAAATATTTTTATTACTGTTTTTAATCGTTGTTCAAGTTTTTCCCCTACCACTTCCTTTCACCCCACCTATCCCCTCCTCCCACCCTCCTTTCTAGCCCCCTTGAGGCTTTCTCCATGGGTCCTTTATATATGCTCCTGGATAACCCTTCCCTTCCCCTGCCCTGTTATCCTCTCCCTCATCCCCTTTTGTTACTGTCAGTTTGTTCTTTACTTCAGTGTCTCTGTTTATATTTTGCTTCCTTGTTTGTTTTGTTGATTAGGTTCTGCTTAACAGATCTTGCAGTTACACTTGAACAATATCTTGATAATAAAAACACTATCTTTATATTATGTTTTATGTCATTCTTACTGTCTTTACACCCTGTTAGTGTTTATTGTATACAATAAGTCCTCTCTCAATATTGCAGGTAGGTTCTTGGAAACAAACATCAAGCAGAAAGACAGATAAGGAAACCAGGGAAATTAACTTTAGATTCTAGATTTTAACTTAGTGGGTATAATGCTTATTTAGCACTTAGAATGTTCTAGCTATTTTAATAGGACTTAAGGATATAAAAACAAAGACAAGATCATTGATTTTAAATAACATCCAATCTTTTACAATAGAATCCCACAGAAAAATGAGGCAGACCTGTATTCTAATTTTATTATTTACCTACTTTATCAGCCTAGGAATTACTTAAGGAAATATTATTGTTCCTCCTTTTTAAAATAAATGTCTTAGGAATTGTAATGCAAAGTATAAAAATGCATGATTATTCTTTATACAAATTTTAAATAAATTATTATAAAAATATTAGTCAATGTGATTAAAAATTATACATGAGACATCAAACTAGAATTTTTTTCCAAAAATCCTGATGATTCTAAAATGTCAGAATATTATAACATCAAAAACCTTCAGTAAATTGATACTAATCAGTAGAGAGTAGAGTGTCTTTGGATATATACACAGAGTGTTCTCTGACTAAACTAGCATGATATTCTGCCTAATTAAGAAGCAAAGATATAGGACAGCCTGCTAATTTCAAGAATTTAACTTGAATATATATGTTTTAGAAATGTATGTTTCTATTTATTCATTCAATAAAGAAGCAAGGTATCTTATTTTCAGATACTATCTAATAATAGTATATGTTAATAAAAAATAAGTAAGCTGGAGAAATATCAGATAAAAATCTTAGTGAATGTTATTATTGAAATAATAGTTCCTTAAGAATTGTTTTTTGAGTGAAAAAATATTATTTTTAAAACTTTATAATCAGGAAAACTGTTAGCATTTTATCACAACATATAGAAGATTTTGCAAAATTAATTTGAAAATGTTTATATGGTTAACAATTGAGTATAATTTGAGCTTGAAATATTTTATTAGCTGTGATATAAGTTAGACTGTGTACTGCATTTATTGTCTAATCTGCAAAAGCTCACTTCCCCACATCTCTTATGCCTTCATACACATCCTATTAATCAATATTAAATCCTCACACTAAAATGTAGAAAATAAATACTATGTAAGTATATCCAGTCTTCAAAAGTTTGTCTTGGATCCAGATCAGGCAGTAAATACCATTACACATGTGTATATTCAGATATAATTCATCTCTCTGATTGTAGCTACACTTTTCCTTACTCTTTTAATTTTGGGGTCACAGTTATACCTTTCATAATCCAATAGCGGGTGCTTCCTTTTTAGTGTGGGATTAGAAATGAATATCATGGGCAAAAAGTTAAAGCCATTAATATTTTGTTTCTAGTGATCAATCAAATCATGTAATCTGGCAGTTTTATGCATTTTTACATGTCCCCAAGATAATCATCTTTCCTTAAGCACTATATGTTTTATCCAAGTACACAATAACATACAACCTGTATCTGTATATACATGTTTTACATGCTTGTTCCCTGTATTTCTTCTGGAAAAAAGTTATGATCCTAACCAAAAGTTTCAGGTATATTCAAATTAGGGAAGTTTTTTTGTTTAACACTATTTTCTACTCTGGGATATATAAAATAATTGTTACTGAAATCTGCAAAACTGTCTTTTTCTTTGTTATAAAAATGTGGCTCTCCTAGGACTTCCATAACAAAAGCATGATTTAAGAGTATTCCCAACACCATTTGCCATGCAGAGACTAGATAGATATCTAACCATTTCTTTTTTCTATGTTTTACATCTTTTATTTTTATTTATTTATTTTATTCTTGCTTATTCTATTACAATTGTTCCAACTTCCTCTTCTTTGCCTTCCTTTGCCCTACTCCCTCCCACTCCCACAGATCCCTACACCATTGTCCATGCCCATGGGTCATTCATGCAAGTTCCTTGACTACTCACTTCCCCTCTTTCCACCATCCCTCTTTCTTCTGGCTACTGTCAGTCTCTTCCCTCTTTCCATATCCCTGGTTCTGTTTTGCTCATTAGATCATTTTGTCCATTAGATTCCCCTTATAAGTGAAATCATATGGTATTTTATTTCACCAACTGGCTTATTCACTTAGCATAATAGGTTCCAGTTCCATCCATGATGTCACTGGCCATGTAACTTGTTTTTTTCTGCTATATAGTATTTTATTGTGTAGATGTACCACAGTTTTTAATCCATTCATCTGCTGATTGGCACTTAGGCTATTTCTGACACTTAGCTATTGTAAAAAGTGCTGCTATGAACATTGGGGTACATAAGTTCTTTGGAATTGATGTTTCAGGATTCTTAGGGTGTATTTTCATCAGTGGAATTTCTGGCTCAAAAGGCAGTTCCATTTTTAATTTTTTGAGGAAATTCCATGCTGTTTTCAAGTGACTGCACCAGTCTGCATCCTAGAAAACCCTGTGCACTCCACCAAAAAAACTAATTGACCTAATAAGTAAATTCAGCAAAGTAGCAGGATACAAAGGCAATATTCAGAAACAAACAGCATTTTTGTACACCAACAATGAACTATCAGAAAGAGAAACTAAGAAAAAACTCATTTACGCTAGCAACAACAACAAAAACTATAGCACCTAAGGATAAATTTAACTAAAAAGATAAAAGACCTGTGCTCAGAAACCTATAGAACATTGAAGAAAGAAATTGAGAAAGACACTATAAATGGAAACATGTACTGTGTTCAGAGATTGGAAGAATTAGCATCATTAAAATGTCCATACTATCCAAAATGATCTATAGGTTCAATTCAGTTCCTATAAAATTACCAATGGCATAGTTCGCAGATCTAGAACAAATACTTCAAATGTGTATATGGAACCAAAAAAGACCCTGGATAGCCACAGAAATCTTGACAAAGAGGAACAAAGGTGGAGGGATAACAATGCCTGATATTAAACTATAGTACGAGTGTTCTGTAATCAAAGTAGTCTGGTACTGGCATAAAAACAAACACATAGATCAATGAAACAAACTACAGAGCCAAGAAATAAACCTATGTCTCTATGGCCAACTAAAATTTGACAATGGGAGCATGAACATACAATGGAGTAAAAATAGCCTATTTGACAAACGGTGTTGGGAGAACTGGACTGTTGTGTACAAAAAAAAGAAAGAAACTAGACCACCAACTTACACCACACACCAGAATAAATTCAAGATGGATAGAAAACATAAATATAGGTTGTGATACTATAAAACTCCTAGAGAAAAACATAGGTAGTGAAATTTAAGATGTCCTCTGTAGCAATATTTTGACAATATATCTCCTAGGGCAAGGGAAAAAAATAAACAAATCAGACTACATCAAATATAACATTTTCTAAAGAATAAAATGACCAGTTTTCATGGAATTGTTCCCTTCTAAATGCATGGTCTTTAATTCTTTGTTACACAGGAGCAGTTCCTGAAATTATTTCAGGAGGATCCTACTATTTTATAATTCTTCTTCAGCAGGTCATTTAGTTCCAAAGTAGCTGCTCTTGCACTGGTGGTTCTGCTGCAGAATTTTAAGGCTCTGAGAATGGCCTTGAATCACACTTATCAGAATAAAGACTATAGACACTACAAAGTGATATTGTCTCAGCTATGAAGCTAGTTTCAAGAGATCCCCCCATTATTTTATATTACAATGTAGTCAAATAAAATATTGGGCAATTATATCTCCTTGAATATTTTGCAATCAAAGAAATAGTACATTTGAGCCTTTTTTCTACCTCTGATATATACCATTAGAAGTTGTATGCCTATTTGGCAGATATGTCTTTCTGGAAATACAATGGAGTAGGAAATCTATATGTATGTGTCCTTACCCATACTGGTAACAGAATACAATGCAAATGTTTTTTATCTGCATACAAGAAAGTTGAGTAACTTAAATCCAACTAGAAAATGTGATTAACTGGAGGCCCTTACTGATTGTTCGGGTAACAGATGGGCATTTCATAATGAAATATTTCCTCTTTACATTTACAAACAAAAGAGGATTTTTATGAGGGCAGAAATTAAAACAATAGTGCAGTACTGATTGCCTAAACTTATTTTTTTTCACAGATCCTTTAATATATAAAATCAATATCTTTAATATCTTGCATGGTTTGGATATATAATCCATAATTTGATTTCCCTTCAGATAGGTTGGTTTCCTTAGAAAGAATTATGTACCTGCAACATAATGAGGTAATTAACTAGAAAACTAAAGGTTTTTCCTCTGTTTCAGACAAAACTTGCTCCAAAGACAAAAAAAAAAAAAAACAAAACATTATTTTTTGTACAATCTGCCTTATACTCTATTGTTATTTTGTTTTCCAGAAACATATATCATTTATATTACACCAGGAAGACCTGAATACATTAAAATGACAATTGAGGTAAGACGTTCTACCTGCTGATACAAATATTTTAGGTTTTCCTATGTGGTAAACCTATGTAAATCATAACATATCTGCAAATGAAAACCACTAATGTTTATTTTGACTGATAGCTGTGTTAGGAGAGAAGCACAAGCATTGCTATAGTCAAATACCTAAAAAAATCATATTTAAATTATTCCAAATATATTTAACTAAAATACATTTGAAAAGTTATTAACCACTGTAACCAAACTATTCTATCCAGTAAGGATATCATTTAAAATGGAAGGCAAAATAAAAAGTTTCCCATACAAAAGTAAACAAACAACAGAACCTAAAAACAAAAAGTTAAAGGAGTTCATTGCCACCAAACAATTATTGTAAATAATGTTAAAAGGATTACTTTAAGAAGAAATAGAGAAAAAAAGAACATGGGTATAAACAAAAAATTGTATTATATCAGTACCTATCAATAATAACCTTAAATATAAATGGATTAAATGTTCCAATCAAAACACATAGGGTAGCTGAGTGGATAAGAAAACATGACCCATATATATACTGACTAAAATAGACCTACCTCAGTACAGAAGATACACACATACTGAAAATGAAGAGATAGAAAAATGTCCCATGCAAATAAACAGACAAATAAAAGGCTAGGGTAGTAATACTTACATATGACAAAATAAACCTCAAAGCAAAAGCCACAATAAGACATAAAGAAGGTTACTACATAATACTAAAGGGATTGATCCAATAAGAGAATATAAGTCTTGTAAACATGTATGCATTCAATATAGCAGCACATAAATTCATAAAGAAAATCTTGGTGGATTTTAAGGAAAAGATCGACAGCAATACAGACTTAGTAAGGAATTTTTAGCATTTTACAATCACCAATGGATACACCATCGAGCAAAAAAATCAACAAAGAAGAAGCAACCTTAGATGACACACCACATCTGATGAACTGAGTTGACACTTACAGTACATTTTATCCCTAAGAATCAGGATGTACATTTGTCTCACACATAGAACATTCTCAAAGATAGACCACATGTTGGGATGTGAAACAAGTCAACAAATTCTAGAAGATTTAAATCAAATTAGCAATTTCTTGCATTACAATGGCAAGAAACTACATATCAACTGGAATAAAAACAATGAACAACATTTAAACACATGGAAGCTAAATAGCATGCTAATAAAAAAATGATAGGTTAAAAAAGAAGTCATAAAAGAAATAAAAAAATACCTGGAAATAAATTAAAATAAAATAAACACACAACAACCGCAAATCTTCAGAACACAGCAAAAACAGTCCTCAGAGGGACATTCATAGTATTACAGGCCTACCACAAGAAAAAAAAAAACTCAAATAAATGATCTAACACTAAAACAAAACAAAGCAAAACAAAAACTGGAAAAAACAACAAAGTCCAAAGTAGAAGAATAGAAATAATAAAGACCAGAGTAGAAATAAATGGTATAGAGACTGGGAAAAAATGATACAAAAGATCTATAAAACCAAGAGCAGTCCTTGAAAAGATAAACAAGACTGATGAAACTTCAACCAAACTAATCAAGTAAAAGAGAAAGGGGACCCCAAAAATAAAATCAGAAATATAAGAGAAGTAACAACTGACATCACAGAAATACAGCAGATTTTAAGAAAATAATATGAACAATTATATGCCAACAAATTAAACAACATGGGTAAAATGGATAAATGCCTAGAATACAATCTTCAAAACTCAATCAGGAAGAATCAGAAAATCTGAATAGATTGATTATAACTAGTGGAATGGAAACAGTAATCAAGAAATTTCCAGAAAACAAAAGTCCTAGACCAAAAGGCATCACAGGCAAATTTTATCAGACACTTAAAGTTGAACTAATATCAAGACTTCTCAAACTATTCCAAAAAATTCAAGTGCAAGAAAGATGACCAAGCTTTTTGTTTAACAGAGCCATCATTATGCTAATTCCATAACCAGATAAATACACTACAAAGAAAGGAAATTATTGAACAATATCCTTGATGAATATAGATGCTAAAATCCTCAACAAAATATTAGCAGAACATATCCAGCAATACATTTCAAAGATCATACACCACAATAAAGTGGGATTTGTTTCAGGAATTCAAGGTTGATACAATATTTGAAAATCAATAAATGTAATACATGACATAACCAAAATGAAAGATAAAAACCACATGATCCTGGGTGGGATGAGGGTAAAAGGCAGAGAACTGTACTTGAACAACCATTAAAATAATAAAAAAATAAAATATAAAAAAAACCACATAATTATATCAATAGGTATGGAAAATCATGTGATAAAATACAGCACCCACTTAGTATAAAAACCTTTAGTAAAGTGGAAATAAATCATGTCTCAACATAATAAAGATTATATATAAAAACCCTATAGCCAACATTATACTTAATGGGCAAAAACTACAACTGTTTCTCTTTAGATCAGGAACAAGACAGGAATGCTTGATTTTATCACTTTAATTTAATGTAGTACTGAAATAAATAGACACTGAATTCAGACAAGAAGAAAAAAAAATCCAAGTTGGAAAGGAGGAAGTAAAATGACCATTATGTGCAGATGACATGGTATTGTACATAGAAAACCCTGACTGCACCCAAAAAACGTCTAATTAATAAATTAATTCAACAATGTAGCAGGATATATAATTAATATTCAAAATTCAGTAGCATTTTTATACACCAATAATGAAATATCAGAAAAAGAAACTAAGAATACTGTCTTGTTTACTATGCAACACTAGCAAAAGAAAAAAAAAAAGGTACCTACGAATAAATTTAACCAAGGAGAGAAAAGACATAGAACTGTAGGACAATTTAAAAAAGATATTGACTGGAGCAGCCACTGTGGAAAGCAGTATGGAATTTCTTCAATAACTAAATAGGAACTGCCTTTTGAACCAACAGTTTCACTGCTGGGATTATAACCTAAGGATCCTGAATCACCAATTCAAAAGAACCTATGCCCCGCAGTGTTCACAGCAGCTTTATTTACAATGGTCAAGTGCTAGAAACAGCTTAAGTGTCCATCAGTAAATAAGTGGATCAAAAAACTGTGGTACATTTACACAATGAAGTACTATACAGCAGAAAGAAAAAACTCCTGCCCTTCACTACAGCATGGATGGAACTGGAAAGCATTATGCTAAGTGAAATAAGCCAGTCTATGAAAGACAATTACCATATGATCTCACATGTGAGTGGAAAACCTAATCAACAAAACAAATAAGCAAACAAAATAGACCC